>CM064972.1:3572917-3595353 GCA_032847665.1 Solanum chilense
CTTCAATACACCGGATTTCAGGGTGAGCTAATGATTCTAGCTTGGACTGGATCTTCTTCTTCATGTCTTGATGCCTTGAAGTTCCGGCATGGACTAGCTTTTGATTTATTTTAGCTTCTTAGAATACTCTTAGTTTAGTAATTTGATCATAGATGTTCTTGTGATGATGACTTCCAGATTTTGGGGATAATAATAGTTGTTGAGTTTTTAGGAGTTATTTAATTGATTTTCATTAATGAGTTTAAGTCTTCCGCATTATATTCTGTTATTACATTAAAATGTTGGGTTTTGTATTGGTTGGTTCGCTCACATAGGAGGGTAAGTGTGGGTGCTAGTCGCGGCCCGGTTTTGGGTCGTGACAATTATCAATTTCAATTTAGTTTGATTTGACTATTCAGTTATTAATCATACACAATATAAAAAAAAAACGATTCATTGAAATGGGAAATAAGTGACAACAATCCAGCCAAAATGAATAAATAGTTAAAAGACATTACCAAACTTTCATTACTAACTTTACTATGAGTAAAACTTTATAATTCACCATTTTGGCCTAGAAGAATGAGGGACAGTGATATTTCTAGTCCTATTAAAAATTGTCATAAATACTCATATGAATAAAACAAATAAAATAAAGGGGCATTTTTTCGCATATAGCCACTCAAAAATAGTTTAATAATGCTCTATAGCTATAGCTTTCCAACTACGATTTGTAGTTACATGTTAAAGGAAGGAGATCGGTGAGTGAGATTGGAAGAGGATGAGAGAGACGAGCGAGAGAAGACAGAGATTGGAGAGAGGCAATGTATATGTATATCTATCAAAATAATTGTATGTATGTAACTTATTTATATATGTATTTATATATCTGGCAGACGAGATTGTGAGAGGGAGTAGAGAGGCGAACAAGATTGGGAGAGAGAGGAGAGAGGAGAGAGGTGAGCGAGTGAGGAAAATAATTTGTATAATTCGCATCTCATTTGTATAATTCGCTAGTACGTTTGTATAATTACGTGTCTTTGTACAATTGAGAAATATAAAATCTGAAATTATTCAAATATGATAAAACTCAAAACAACAAATTGATACAAATATAAACATATGAACTTTAAATAGTTTTACAAATTATATTTTATAAATTTCATTACATAAACCATATTATGCAAAATTAGAAAACTACAATTATAAAAACTTTGAAAATTTATACAAAAAAGGCTTGACGGAAATGACATTTTTGTACCAAACTACAAATGAAGGACATTTTTGTTCCTTCTACATAATTTAAGGACATTTTTGAACTAAAATATTGACGGTAAAGACATTTTTGAGCCAAACTATAAACATTTAAAGTCATTTTAACCCTTTCCCAAATAAAAATAAAAATAAGAGAATTTCTATATAATTTATGTTAAAATTTATCTAATATCGAATAGAAAAAATTAACTGTAAATCAACCTATTCGATTGTTATTGTGTGAAGAATTCAAAAAAATACAGGAACCTCAATGTAATAATTTTTTTTTTAATTTCATAAATAAAATTACCGAATATCTTAGGACTATTAATTTGTATACATTTAATTTTTTTTCATTTACTTACTTTGGAATAATTTAAAATATATGAGGTCTGAACGAGTAAATTCCATAAATAAATGTTTAAGATTCAATCATTTTTTTCTGAAGTTGCTAAACGTACGAAAAATTTAATACATTAAATCACTGGACTTGTAAAATTATATATAAACTTAAATGTAATTGTAGTCACTTAAAATTTATTAAATATGAATTTATAAAGTTGTTCGGATTATATTAAGTTAATGAATATATTAGTTCAAATAAATATTATGGATTAATATAATTAAATTAATTATTTAAATTCAGATAAATATAAATTTAATTAAAACCTGCTCCATAAAGCCATATGATATTTCACTTAAATTTGATTGGCTAAAGGGAGTCCTATTCCAATCTCAACTCCTCTATTCTAAAACTATAAATAGGGGTCTCATAATTCAGAAAAAGAGAACCAAGATTTCCATACAAAAAGCTGAAGAAAGCTCGTGGATCAAAAGCTATAAATTTCTCTACAAGAATTCAAAAATTCAAGTGTTCAAGTTCAAGAACAAACAACATCAAGACCACCGAATTCAAGATCAAACTCCAAGCCCTTGAATTCAACTAGAAATTAAGTTTGGTTGACGAATGATTGCGAACCCGCATAATCATCCTTTAAGTAAAAAAATAAAAAAAATGTCGTTTGACGGAATAAATGTTATGCATGTAATGGCAGTAATATTCAAAATTTAAACACATACTTGCATAAAACAACATTTAATTCAAATAATGATTAGCCAAACTATAAAATTCTTTTGGTTAGAACCTATATGAATTTCCAGCGGAGTCGCCATTCTGTTACGACCCGATTTCAAAAACTGAAGGTTTTGAAGCCGATTTCGCAACTTTGGCCAGTTTTGTTAAAGGTTTTGGAAAAAATTATAATTTGGGAAGTCGCCACTTACTTTTTAGGAAAAAATAAGAAAACCATTTAAAAGGAAATTTTTTGAAAGAAAATATTTTAAATAAAGTCAGAGTTTTGGGTAAGGGTTCAACTAATTCTCTAAGGAAGGGTTTAGGCACCTTAGAGAATCCGCTAACACGTGGTTGACCGACGGATTTTAAAGCTCGCTAATTTTAAGGAAAAACTTAAGGTCACTTGATAGAATTATTTTATGAAAATAAATAAAGATCAACTAACTTGATAAGTAAGAAAGATGTTTAAGGTGTTAAATCGTCAAAAATATCTTTTGACTTAATAATTTATCCGAGTTATTGATTTTGAACCAAGTGGCTAGTTCAAATTCATGAAACATAGATTCAAAGCTAAACTACTAACTATGAAAGAATATAAATTATTCTCAAGTTAGCCTAAGAGCTTAAGTCGCTTAACTTGAAAGAACTTTGGAAAATCTAAATACTTAAAAATGACGAAACAAAAATTTATAAAGCAAAACTCCAAAAGAATTCATCTAAATTAAGAAAAAAAATTAACAAAAGTTAGCTTTCATGATAAGAAAAGAAGAGAGTGCGAACGAAGGGAGTCCATTGGACTCATTTGGAGAGAGAGTGTTCATGCAAGAGGAGAAAAACAAAAGAGTAAAATAAGAACCTCAACATGAATAATATCAAGTCAAATTAACGATCTAATTATCATCATGCAAAGAATTCAAAACACAGTAAATAATATTTTAAAAGTAATAAAATATGATTGCTTAAAACTAATAAAGAAACTAAACCATAGTGATCCTAACTACACGATACTGCTAAGAAATTTGAGCAAGTAACAAAATGCAATGGAAATAATTATTCAAGTCCGAGATAAAGTTTAAGTCCAAAATCAAGATCAATTTCAAGTTCAAGTTCAAGTCCAAGATCAAGATCAAGATAATTTCAAGTCCAAGATCAACATAGAAATCAAGATCAAGTCTAAGTCCAAGATCAAGATCAAGATAGCGATTGAGATTAAGTCCAAGTCGAAGATCAAGCTCAAGTTCAAGAATAAGCTTTAAAGCCCTTGAATTCAGATTTAAAAAGACGAATTCAGAAAAATCATAGAAATTGTAACACTGGCACTTGAAATAATAAATCGATTATTGCTATAATCTTTCGTTTGTAATTATTGTTTTTGTCAACATGAATTTTATTGCCTACAGTGATAACAACAACAAATAAATTCATTTTTCATATGATATTCATTATAACGCAATTTCACGTTAATATTAAAGAAATTGATGGTACGACTTTAAGTGGTTAAGTTTATTGTAATAAATATCGAAACTTAATTATCAAATTTGTACAAACAATAATATCCCTGCACCAGTGAATTTTAATGCACTGATAATTATTTAACAAGTTAGGTAAAGTGATATAATATATGGTTGGTTGTCATATAATAAATTGTACCGACTTGGTTTATTTGCAGTAGTTATCTCCTCCACTCACTCATACCTATTCTAGATGATAGACGTGTGTTTTTATACGACATTTGATAGGTATATAAAAATAAGATATTTATAAATAAAATTAATATGATATTTGATTGGCGATTTAAAAATCTGCATATATATAATTTAATAAGTATATAAGTTTGAGGGAATCTATGTATTCTTTTACGTAGGATAATTGGTAGAATATGTATTATACACATATAACTAATACTTGCATAAAACGATACATAGATTCACTCGTAATTTATTCATGCATTAATAATATCTACATTATTCTAACCAGCTACCAGACAACCCCTACTAGGATAGTTTGGTTATTTCTTCAATCTTTTCGAACAAAATTAAATACTATTGGTTTTAAATATCTAAAATCAACCAAATCAAGTCCAAGTAAAATCAATTTAATTTAATTTTTTTTAATTTAAATTAATTTTTATCCGAATCGTAAACGCCTCTTGTCTTTAAGTAACCAATGTCACGCGTGATACGGTAATGAGTACTCGAAAGGGTTAGTTTGATTTATTCAACGTAAAACGTACAAACATATATAGGACCCTCAATATCGAGGATCCAAAATAAAATGAAAATAATATTTGTACCTAATTTATTGCGTAAAAAAATTGAATAAATTATCGAAATCACATACTTTTAAAAGAAAATTATAATTTATCCGTTAAAAGTTTATAATTACAGAAATCTCTCAAAAGGATAAATTAATGAAGGGTCTGAACACATTAATGGCCAAAAAATAAAGCGCTGATACATTAAAAAGAGGGTCGAATAAATGCGCTGATACATAAATAAGAGGGTCAGATACATTGATGGAGGGTTCTGATATATTAATGGCCAAAAGATCAAAGCGTTGATACATTAAAAAGAAGATTAGATACATTGATGATATTTTTGATTTTAAGAAAAATAAGGAATTTTAAAGATGTGTAAAACTTATAGGAAATAATGGTAATAAGTAAACTAAAAGGTGAGATTTTCGTAATTATTCGATGATGTGAAGAATTCAAATATATATATAGACTGAACTTTCTAAAATTCAGACCTAGATATTTTGTGAGCTTTTAACCATATAAAGTTCTTTTGTTGAAGTGACTAGACTTTAAAAAATTGTAAATTTAATGGAATAACAGTAACAAACAGTTCTAAAATTGAATACACTTTTCTTTTATTTCTCATTCGATAATCGATAAGAATAAAAAAATTTAAAAAAAATATATTTTTCGTTAATCGAACCTGAATTTTCATGTTAATAATAAAAAAAACCGATTGATACAATTTTTTGTGGTAAAGTTCACGTGCAATAAATATGGAAACTTAATTATCAAGTTTGTACAAACTACTCACCTCGTCTCAATTTAATAATATATTTTGAATTTTGAGATTCAAATTAATTTATTTTTTAAAATTTTTGGATTGTTAATTGTTGTGATTTATAGAATTTTTAGGTAATTTATATATAATTTAACTCTATAAAATGAAGTGTGTCACGTAAATTGAAACAAATAAAATAATAATTATTTAATAAGTTAGGTAAGTGATGTAATTTATGATTGGTCGTTATATGATGAACCTAAATTGATGTGACTTAAGCTTTTCTTCATTAGTGATCTTTTGGGGTGACAATGGGTCGGATTGGACAGGCGATTGAGACATTTAAGGCTATGCGGGGTTGAGCGGGTTTAAGATTATGCAGGATGAGTAGAATGTGGGGAAGGTAGAAGTGGAATTTCTTAAAATTAATGCGGGGCGAAGCAATTTGTCGGTATATGATTTTATGTGGGTTCAAACTTAGTTTTAACTTTTTACATGTTATAAGAGTGATAAAATATTATTTATCAAGATAAATTCTTTAAAACTACTAAACACTTTCAAGATAGTAAATGAAAATGATTCAACAAAAAATAATTAATACAATTTCTTACATGTTACCCAATTGATCTCTAAAAAAACTAATTTAAGTCATTATTCGAGTCCGGAGCCTAAAGGATATAAAATATTAACAAAAATTCCAAAATGGTATATATAAAATTTTATATTAACCAAAACGGCAAAATCGCTGGAACAACAGCAATTTCCTCAGTCGGAAAAAGCAAAATCGCTGCTACTGCAGCAATTTGCAAAATGTGATTTTTTTTTAAAAAAAAATATTAACAAAATTTTCGGGTTTTTTTTTAAAAAAATTAAAGTGCAATTTTCTTTATTATTTTTTTTAAAAAAAAATCACATTTCGGCGGAGGAAATCGTTGTTGTTCCAGCTATGTTGCCGTTTTGGTTAATATAAAATTTTATATACCGTTTTGAAATTTTTGTTAATATTTTATACCCTTTAAGCTCCGGACTCGTCATTATTCTATTAAATTAATACAACTTAATGAAAAATGAATATATTTTTATGAATTTTATTTTTATTATCATACTTAACTAGAAAAAGAAAATATTAAAAAACTTATGCGAGATGGATTTATGCGGAGCTGAGCGAGACAAGTTGAAAATGAAGAAAGTTGTATGCGGGCGGGGCGGATTAAAATTTTTATGGGTTAAACTCAACCAGTCTCGCCTACGCGCCCATTGTCATCTATAAATGATTGACACGTGTCTTTATACGACGTTTGATAAGCTCATGAGTAATAAGCTATTTATATTTAAAATTAATATGATATATATATATATATATATATATATATACATATATATATATATATATATAAACACACTCTCACACTTATACGATGTTTGGTAGATAGATAGAAAATAAGTTATTCATTTATAAAATTAATATGACGTTTGGTTGATAATTTAGAAATCCTCATGTCTAATACATGTATAAGCTATGAGGAATCTAAGCATTATTATATGCACGATAGAAGATGAAACAACTAAGATAGAAACACTAACAATATCCTTAAACTGAGTGTAAATTATTAGTTTCATCTCCAAAATATTGACAACTTTAGATGCACCTATTTGCTTGACTAACTAATTAACTTAAATACAACTTTAAAAACACATCTATTCATTATTTTATACAGAATAAAAGGTGAAATAAGATAAAAATACTGAAAAACACCCTTAAACTCAATGCAAATTATCAATTCCATCTGCAATTTATTGACAGTCATAAAACACCTTTTTACTTGACTAACTAACTTAGATATCCCCCCCCACCCCAAATCTTTTAACATAAGTGAAATACTCTCGTAGTTAATATCTTAAAAAGTCATTAAACTATGAAAATTTATCTTATAAAGTTATTTAATTTTATTTTTATCAATAAAATAACTCAACTCAATGTTTTCATTTTTAAAAATCATCCAACTACATTTATAGTTAAAATAAATTTGATATAACAAAGTAAATTATTTTTATGTTATAAACGTGGACCCTATCAATAAATATTTTCTTAAAAAATCCATTACGATGCTTCTTTTTAATTTCTCCAATTATAGGGGAAAAAATCCCTAGGAACAGAAACTGAAAATTCTTCTTAAACTGAATTTCTTAAAAACCATCACCTACTAATGATAACTGTGTGTTAGTATTAATTGGAGAATGAGAAATTAATATTATTAATATCAAAGTTGACCATAGTATTTGAAATAACCACATGTGTTAAAGAAAATTCTACTAAACCTAACTAAAAACATAAAAAAATTATTAAAATACAAACAATACAAGTTCAATTGGAAAATACTAAAATATAAATAACAATTTAAGTTTAATGAATTTATTAGATAAATTATTATCATAGTTTAATGACCTTTTAAGATATTTACTCAAATTCTCGCTATATTTAAGGGTATTTTAAATATTTTTTTTGATTTTTTTATTAAAAATTACATGCTTCTAAAAGAGTTTGAGACCATTTGAAATGTCGTTACCTGACATTGATGCTTGTTCTCACGTCACAGCCATTGACGTTAGGGTACTCTACACCATTTCCATCATCTTATATATACACCACTTTCCTCTTCATTTTTTCTTCCCTTTCTACCCCTCGCACCCCCCCACCCCCCAACGTCAATCACCACCATGCAACAAACTTTAACATATAGAAATTTGTTTCTTTCCACCACCACTACCACCACGACGATCGGTGGTAGTTCATTTACCACCACTTCTGAGTCATGTTCAGGTAATTATTATTATATGGAGACTTGATTCAAAATTTAAATTTGAATGAGTTTAGTTGAATTTATCAAACTTATCTAAATCATTTTTCAATATGTTAGTAATATTTTATGTTCTTATTAGTTTAATAGTTTACTCAATGAATTGATTGATTGGAATTGTGGGATGGATAGATGTTGTAGATAATTTACGTCTACTTTTTCACTTTGTTTATCCTTCCACCATACTTTGAAGTTCGAATCATATTCAAGTGATTCACTTAAGGCAATTCAGAATTTAAATTTGACTGGCTAGATTCTTTTAGCTAAACTCATTTCACTTTTGAAATTATGTGATTTTTCACATAAATTCGTCTCTACAGATGTGAACAACAAGATGAAATATGTTGGTGAAATGAGATCACGATACAAAAACTCGTTTATTACTACGAGTGTAGCGAAATCCGTCTCGGAACACGCGATAATCGTTGTAGCGATACGTGGGTGTTGCATGTGCCATGTTGTGAAGAATTTGCTTCTAGGGTTAGGTGTTAACCCTATGATTTTCGAAGTGAACAGCGAAGATGCAGATGATGTGAAGACCGAGTTATCAACAATCACGAGTGGTGTTGGTGATGGTGGTGGTGATGGAACAACGACGGAGTTTCCGGCGGTTTTCGTTGGTGGAAATTTGTTCGGAGGACTAGAAAGAGTGATATCCACACATATTTCTGGTGAATTAGTGCCAATATTAAAAGATGTAGGGGCTTTATGGCTTTAAATATTTTTACCTACCTAGTCAATTATTATTCTCTTTTGTTAGTAGGTAAAAATCATTCCACAAAAAGAAGAAGAATATCAGTCATTCATTCTCGATATTCGTGCCAATGAATAGATCATCTGGTTAATTCGTTAGGAAGGTCTACATTTAGGGTTTGTGCAAACGGAAATGTTTATCATGGAAAATGTTCTTTTGAAAATAAGTATATTTTTTAGGAAAAATTACATATAATAGCAAACTATATAATCTAAAATAAATGGAGTAGTTAGTATTTGATTTTATTAAGCTCCATAGCAAACGTTTGCAAAAAATTGTCAGACGCCTCTCTCCCAAATATCTCGCTCGCCACTCTTCTCCAATCTCTCGCTCGCTTCCTCACTTTTTATACATACACAAGTGTATAAAAATTGTGTCTAATTCTATATAGCAGAGAAAATTGTATAAGTACATATATTTTTGTTCCCCTCTTCCATATCTCGCTCGCCACTCTCCCAAATCTCGCTCGTCACCCTCGCCTTTCTCAATTATACAAACAGAAGTGAAATGTATAAATTGTGTTTCTGTTTGTATAAAGCGTGAGAAAATTGTATATACAAATGCAAATACAAATATTTTCGTCCTATACACTTATAATTATACAATAAAAATACTCCCCTGCCCAGTTTCTTTTGCCTTTCTCGTTTGTTTTCTTTCTCGTTTTATACAATTCGATTCAATTGTATATTCCTTGTCAAGTCTCTTTTCTCTTTTTCTCTTTCTCATTTTATACAACTTCAAATTGTATTTAATCGTTCTATACACTTATAATAATACAATTCGTTTTATACACTTCATTTTTATATAGTTCTCTGCCCAATTGTCTTTGTCTTTCTTGTTTATACAATTTGCTTCAACTGTATATGTATAGCGAATTATATAGTTTCTGTGTTTGCTATGGAGCACAATTATGCAAACTTTGCTATAGCATATAAATATAAATTTTGTATTTGCTATATGTGAAAGTTGCCCTATTTTTTATTTATTTTTTATGTTTGATTGATAAGTAAAAAGAAAAACTTCAAAAAAGATTTTTAGTGTTTGATTTATGAATAACAAATGTTTTTGAAATATATTTTTTATTTTTACTAGAGTAAAAATTAATTTTTGAAAATATTTTTTAAAACAAACAAAATTATTTTTTCTTTTTGTTGAGTGTGTGTGGTGGAAGCGGATTGGTACAGAGGGTCGAGGATAGCGGTGAAAAAATAAAAATTTGAAATTGAAATATTTTTAAAAACAAACTTAAATTTTTTCAGAGGGTGGGGTCGTGACTAGGGGAGAAAAAAATGAATTTTTGAAGTTGATTTTTAAAAAAAATAAACTTAACTTTTTTTGTGAATGGTGGGGGTCAAGGGTAGGAGTAAAAGAAATGAAATTTTGAAGTTGAATTTTTTTTTAAAAAAACAAACTTAAATGGGGTGGGGGTGGAGGCTGGCGGGGGAGGGTCGAGAGTAGGGGAAAAAAATAAAATATTGAAGTAGAAAATATTTTTTAAAAATCAACTTTAATTTTTTTTTATTTTTTTCGGGGGGGGGGGGGGGGGGGGGACAAAATAAATTGTTTTTTTCAACAAAAAATGTAATTTAAAGCTGAAAGAGAGTTTGGAAAATATTTTTCTTAATTTTTTAAGAAAAATCATTTTTCTAAAATTTGAAAAAATAAATTAATTTGAAAAACATTCAATCTAATCAAACATGAAAAAAAAATTTAAAGAAATTTTTCAAAAAATATTTTTTTCATACCAAACACGCTCTTAATTGGCATCACCTATGTCATAGTCAATAAAGATACGCAGATGTAATTATATCTTGATGCTAAATTTGACTAATTAAGCAAGCGCGTTTACTTTTCTTCGTCTCTAATTATTTATTCATTTTAATGAATTAAAAAAGAATAACTTTTTCATTTACTATATTTTTAATTAATTATATTTAAAAAATATAAAACTTTTTTTAAAAAATAAAAAATTTAAAATATTTACTTTACAACTATTAGAAAAAATAATAAACTCACTATCAATCATTACTTTCTTAATAGATGTATTATTTTAAAAATTGACAAATAATTAAGAACAGATGGAATGGAGTAAGTAAACTTAAATCGTTAATACACCAAAATCATTACACCACCTAGAGGCTACATTTGACTAGATCGATTCAAGGATATTCACTTGAATATTTTGTATCGAAAAAGTGTATTATATATATAGAGAGAGAAAATAAAATTGTATATATTAATTAAAAACAAGTTTGTAAAGCTATATACTAAAGTTTTAGAGATAATAATATATTTAACGTGATTATATTCCTTGTTATATATTCTATGATTTAAGATGTGTGTTTTAGATTAAAAATTATATTATCGTCATTATAAAATAACAACTGATTATATAAATTTGTCATAAAATACAAACGATTAAGTAGTGTAATTGTTAATAATTACGGTAAATCTATGAATAGTAACTAATAAAGGAACCAAAAGTAGATCATTCAATTAATTGAAGATTTAACGTGCTTTTATAACCATCAAAATTAAAAAAACATATGATGGAGGGGCCAAATGTGTCATTAACCCTTAATTAAAATAATAAATTAAGCTTAAGTTCTTTAATTAGTGGGAGGATTTTTCTTTAATTAATTCTATTGACCATTCAAAGTGTGATTACGTAATATTACTCGTGAGTTGATAATATTCGTTAATTAACAAATATTATATTAACCAACCCATTTAGTTGGGGTCACATGCACTTCCACCCCTATTTTGTGTAATAAATAATTTTTTTTAGTATAATCAATACATAAATTTATATTTATGTATTATAATATTTGAGTCCGGAGCCTAAAGAGTATAAAATATTAATAAAATTTTTAAAACGGTATATAAAATTTTATATTAACCAAAACGGTAAAATCGCTGGAACAACAACAATTTCCTCCACCGAAAAAAGCAAAGTCGCTGCTACTGCAGCAATTTTGCTAAATGTGATTTTTTTTAAAAAAAAATTCAAATCGCTACCTAGGCAGTGATTTTCAATTTTTTTAAAAAAAAGTTTTTTTAGAAAATCGCTGATGTTCCAGCGATTTTGCCGTTTTGATTAATATAAAATTTTATGTACGATTTTAAAATTTTTGTTAATATTTAATACCCTTTAGGCTCCGGACTCCATAATATTTAATACGTTATGAGAGGGTGTAACTTCAATTTTCAAAAATAACTTATGCTCATTAACACAAGTTCGATTGTTAAACAACAAAAACTAAAAATCAATCCAATTATAGGGAAATACATGCAATTTTATGATTTAATAGGATATTTTAATTATTCGATATGATTTAATAGTTAAATCAAGATTTCTTGACATGTATAAAATGAATAGAAAAAAATAATATATTTTTTTTAAAATAAAATATAAAATGAATATATCTTCTTAAAAAATATAAAATTAAAATGATAATTTCAAAAACCATTTAACATTTTATTACTTTCTAAAAGTTTCCTAAATGAATGGATCTTGATACATTATTAATAGAGATCATCAACTTAATTTAAAAAGATATTGAAATTAAATATTTAATATAATTATATTAAAATTGATTCATTCATCTTTTGTCAACGAAATGGACTCTAGAATTTATTTAACATGAGCTCATATTGTGAAGGAACAGTTAGTCATGTTCTCAAGTCAACTATAATTTTCTTTACCAAATTTATAGATTTTATAGATGTAGTTATATAAATTTATTAATTCAAAAGATAATAAAACTTTTCATTATTAAAAAAAATATTCCCGCCGTATCGTATAAATAGTTGATGCACAATACGTGTCATTTCATAAAATCAAAGCATAAAGTAGTATATTGTGCATTTCTTATCCTTGTGAATTATTAGTCTTGAAAATATACATTTGATCAACTTAGAAAAGTTAAGTAAATGATTCTTGTTCATTGGTTAAATTAATTAATCAAAATAAATTAATTCTTAAATAAAAATAGAAGAGTAAAGTAACATTATTTCTTTATGCAAGTGCAAAATAAAAAAGGTGACACATAAAAATAAACGGTTAAATATATAATTTAACTGGTGTGTTTTTCTCTTTCTGCCCTTTTTTTCTCCCTTATAAATTTTAAAATTTCTATCTTCTTCTCTAAATATCTTCATCACACATCAATTACAGTAGTAACTATTCGTAGTTAGTAACTCACATTACACAATTATTTTTAAAAATATTTGATTGTTTGCGCTTTTTTTTCAAAAAAATCAAGAGTTCATATGTTATTTTATCTTGTAGTCGAATGCAAGATTTTTATTTACAAACTTTTGTTTTTTTTTAATTATATATTTCAATTGGTAAGAGTAATTTAATTATCAAATGAGAAGATATGTTGAAAGTGATGAAAATTGCAATGATAATGTGAAGCCCTTGGAGGAAAAGGGTGGAGGACTGAATTGAATAAGTATTTGATTAAACACATATAAACTCACTGTCGTATAATAGAATAATATCTGTACAAATCGATAACCAATAAGTCAAATTGATATACTTCTAAACCAAACCAATCATTACACGACCCTAATAACTTTTAAATGCAATTTCTTTTTAGGATTTATCTGTTAAATATTTATTTAACTAAAATATTCCAATTTAATTTAAAAATGGTATATATGTATCAATTCCTCATTTATCTTTGGAAAATTTTTCAAAATGTCAATATTTTAACATTTAAAAGGGTTCATTAACAACAACACTCTCAATATTTAATAAAAATGTCAAAAAATTTAAGTTTGTAATGTATCTTATTTATGTTCTTATTATTATTTTATTTAAAAAATACAATTTTTATATAACAAAAGGAATTTAGAGGAGATAATTATTTTAAAAAGTGAACAAATGAATAAAAGTCTTATCAGTTACAATTTATCAAAATACACCAACTTTCATCTCTTTCTTCTTCTTTTCATCATGTTATAAAAAACACTCTTTTCTCCATTGTTCTAAAAAAAAAAAAATTCAATGTCCAATTTTCTTAATTTTTCTTCTTCTTTCTAAACACTTTTATTAACCAAATAAATATTCAATTTTCACTAATTATTGTTATGAAAATCACGGAATTAAAGAAGTACCACATTAAAAAAATTTCAATATCAATTTTCACTAATTATTGTTATGAAAATCATATAATCAAAATATATAATATGACATTCTCACTAATTATTATTATGAAACTTTATGATAATAAATTATAGTTTTATCAATTAAATTTAATTTTTTTTAATTTAGAAACTTGAATACCTATAGTTTTATCTGTATTTGGCATACTTTTCTCACAATGTATTAATTTTATTTTTCAGAATTTTGTATCATTGCTTAAACCGTATTTATTCCAATATGTATACCGTTTGTATTAGTATTTGTTCTAGTTTCCATTTTGTATTTTGTAAAATGAAGCTTGTATTTCTTTATTAATTTGTATTCATCCAATATGTATGTCAAATAAATATGTAGCTATTTTGAGAAATACATTTGTATTCGTATACTTTTTCACTGTGTATTTCTTTTCTTTTCAGAATCTTGTTTCCTTTTCTAAGTCGAATTCATTCCAATATATATATTATTTGTATTTGTATTCGTATACTTTTTCACTGTGTATTTCTTTTCTTTTCAGAATCTTGTTTCCTTTTCTAAGTCGAATTCATTCCAATATGTATATTATTTGTATTTGTATTTGAATACAAATAAACTAATAGAAAGTTATTCTTATGAATTAAATACACAACTAGTTGACATACATTTGGACGAATATAAATTAGGGACAAATACAAGATTCATAAACCATGCAACATGAAATTTTTATAATTACAAATATTGATAGAATACATAGTGATTTGAATACAAACTGAGAAAGCATATCAAATTCTAAAAAAGAACTATAAATACAAAACAAACTAATAGAAAATTGTTCGACAACTATCCGATCTTCATCGTCTTTTTCAAGATCCTCACGAGTAGACGAAGATTCTATATTTGCGTTCTGAATTTGAGGAAGGTTTTGCACATCAATGAGTCTTGTAAATGTTCTAACTCTCTTTTTTCCCTCATTTTAGCAGCGGATCATACATTATACACTATTTCTTAAGTAATAAATAAATTAAAGGATGAAAAATCACTAGAAATTGGTTGATTCAGCCATTGGAGAGTAAACCATAACGAAAATTGAAAAAATACAAACAAAATTTCTTTTTAAATTTAAACAAAAATAAAATCAGAAAAGAATCTAAAAATATGATAAAGATTAGGGATACCTTAATTAAAGGGATTCTTGTTGAACCAATTTTTGATTTAAAAAAAAAAACAAAATATGTGGCAGAAAATATTTGAACTTGAATGTTGGAGGAAAATCAGAAAAGATAAACATGAGGAGAGAAAAAAAATCAAATGGGAGAGAGAATTAACAATTTGAAAAGATAAATATGAAGAGAGAATATTTATATATATAAAAAAAGGACAGATAGTATTAATTGAAAAAGGTAGATAAAATAGGAGGAAAATTGGGATACATGAATTTTTGAAAATAGTGACATTTTTGACATTATTACTAATATTTATAAAGTATGGATATTTTTACTAAATATGTTTATTTTTTATTAGTTTACTAATTTTCCCTTTATCTTTCAATTATATTATAGCCCAATCCTATCTTGTGCTACCTTTAACTTTGTAAAAATTAGGCAAATGACATACTGTAAATGACAAATTACATTCTATTCCTATAATATCAATATTTATTAAAAATTCATTCTTTTTGAGAAATTCGGATACTTTATAAAACAAAATGATACGTAAATAGAAATGGCCGGATACTTTAATATTTTTTTATGTTAATTGTTACGGCACAAAAAAAGGATAACAACTTTTCCATGATTTACGTTAATTTTTAACAAGATTACCGTCAAATCTGCATAAAAATGTACTCATTTATTGCATTATTCAATTTCATAATATTAAAAAGTTCAGATTTTGAATTAAAAAAATGATTTTGCGTAAAAAAAAATCTTTGAAATGCCGATTCTGAATTTTCAAAGATGAATATTTCGATCTTGTTGCGACATTCTGGAATATGGAAAAGTGATGTTATGTATGAGCGATACATAAGTGATGGGATAGTGGTTGGTGAAAATATTTCGTTCATGAATCTTATTTCAGCAATTGCGGCTGAGCTGGGTATTGACGAATCAAAAAAAAATATAGAGATTAGATATGTTGTTGAAGGGAATTCGTCTCCATTGTGTATTCGGACTGATATGAGTGTAAAATTGTATACAGAAATTAAGAAACATGAGGCTGGGTTCGGAACTTATTCTTTATGCATTGATACTTCAGATAAAGATTTTGAAGAGATAATAAATTTTGATATAACAACATGTGTCATCATGTGTGTTGAGGGTGAAAAAAGCAACGCAAAGGCTCTCAATATTGTTGAATCATCAATTGATGATCTATATTACATACTGAAAATGGATGTTGATAAGTATATATCAAACACCAATAATTCAGTTATGGAAAAGAATCAAATGTATAAGGATAAGTCAACTCTCAAAGCGGTAATGAAAAATTACAAAATAAAGAATAGTTTCAACTTTAAAGTTAAAAGATCTGATAACAAAAGGTATGTTTTCAATTTATATGTTAATATTTTTAATAATATATAATTTATTTGTAATATATTTAGTATGATACATCAATAGTATATGTTGTGTATAGTTTTATGTGTAATATAATTTGGTCGTAATGATGTTTTTCACATTTTGAATGTTAAAATCAGTAAATGTAATATTTCTGATGAATTTACAGAATAATTTATCAAGATGTGAAATATTTATTATGAAGTATCATTTCTTTTGTGAAAATGAAATAAAGTATCTTTTCCTTTTTTTTTTCTTTTTTATTTATTAGAACAATCAACTTTAGCAAATAACCAATATATGTTTTTTTATTACAGCTACGTATTAGTTTGTCATTCAGATGATTGCTGTTAAAATTGAAGGCATCTGTTAGGAAGAATTCAGAAATATTCATAGTGAGATACTTTAATAGTGAACATACCTGTCCATTAAGGGATAGGGTATTAAGCAAGGTACAAGTCACGGTTGGATTTGTTAGTGGTGTGACAGCGCCTAAATTAGGAAATCATAAAAGAAAACATAACCAGAATGATATAATTGATGATATCAGGGAAATGTATGGCGTTGAGATTTCTTATCAACAAGCATGGCGGGCAAAAGAGCGTGCATTGGAACTTATAAGAGGTAGACCTGTTAATGGATACAGAATCATGCCAAGATACATATATATGCTGAAAACTGTGTATCCAAATTCATATATAAGAATGCATAAGTCTGAGTACAACGAATTTATGTATCTTTTCATACCATTAAGGCCAATGATGAGAGAATTTGAGTTCTGTAGGCCAGTTGTTGTTGTTGATGCTTCACATCTTAGTGGAGCTTATCGAGGTATATTTGTGTCTGCTAGTACACTGATGGAGCAAGTATGACATGTTGTTTATGAATTTATTTTATTGTTTTCTTAATATTAAGTAGTTATTTAGTATATGTTGTTTTGTGTTATATATTAAGGTTGCATATTCCCTTCGGTGTACGGAATTGTTGACACGGAAAATGATTGTTCATGTACACAGTTATTTCAACAATTTAAGAATGCATTTGGTGAGAGGAAAAATGTGTGTTGTATCTGACAGAAATGAAAGCATAAAGAAAGCTGTGAGTATTGTTTATCCAACTGTTCCTCATTTTGCATGCATATGGCACCTCTGGAAAAAATGTGTGTTCAAACTTTAGGAGAAGCAGAACCATTCTAAGTTATCTATTTTACTCAATGGATAAGGCTTATAGAAAAGATGATTTTGAAAAATTGATGGCTAAATTGGATAAAATAGATGGAAGAGTAAAAAAGTATCTTCAAGATGCTGGATATGAAAGGTGGTCTAGGTCTCATGCAACAGTGTACCTTCTTTCCAAAAGATTCTTGATTTATATTTTTTAGTATCTTTGATGTGTAATAATGTTTCTGGATATTTTTAATTTGCTAATGATATGTGAATTTTTTTATTTGATGTGATTAACAACATGTGAATGATTTAAGCTAAAAAATCTGATTTGATACTAAATACACCAAATTTTGACTGTATTATATTACGTGCAAAGACATTTATAAATTTATAAAAAATTATAACTTGTTTAATCTCAATTACATAAAATGGTAAACGTATAATGGATCTGATAACAAAATTTTGTTATCCCATTTAAAACAATAATTGATATCAAATATTTATAGTTTATTATATGATATGTAATTCTTAACGATACTAAATATATTATGTTCATAATGTTGTATTAATTAATAAAGTTATACAAATTAAATTTTTTAGGTTGCTAACAAGTGCCATATTATATGTTTTTTGTATCTGATTGTAATATAGTATCATACATTTTGATTTGCACGAAAAATACAATATTTTGGAGTAACTTATTTTGCATCAACTAGTATAATAATTGTGTAAAAATAATATCAGATATACTCTGAAAATAATTTATTATGATATCATCATTTATTTTGCATATATTACTTATATAAATTATTTAGTATCGTGTAATTAAATAAACTAGTAACAATCATGTAAAAATATTATCAGTTATACTATGAACATACTTTATATGATATCGTATGCTATTTTGTAGAACTAACTTTTACAAAAATTAATTATATGTACTGTTAATTAACTAATATAATTGGATTCAAAAAGTTGACAAAAATATAAATTAAACTAAATGTATATATATAAGTATATTATTCAAACTCTTGAACGATACTAAATATGTTGAACACAATAATTTGCAATATTTAATAAAAATATACTAATTTTATTTTTTTGGTAGTAAAATAAGAATCATATTTGTAATAATTTTAATGTTACTTTGTATCTGATTATAATATAGTATCATATCTTGTTATTTATCGAATAATTAATAAATTTTAACTAAATATTTATGTGTCATTTTGTGTTATAATTGAGTAAATAACTTAACAGTTATATTGTTAAAAAATTTAATATAATATCATCAGTTGTTTGACAAAATAAATTATTAAAATTAGAAAATGCTTAGTAATATTGAACGAAAAATAGAAGTTGAAATACAAAATATTCTGTTCCAATAATAGTTCAAAAATACCTAACTAATTAACATCAACCAATGCATCTTCTGCCAGTTTAGAAAACCTGCCCTTTGGCCTTGTTGGATCATCGCTATCACTAACATATCCAGCCTTGAGTTTGTCCATGCCATACTTCCGTACAATGTTCCGTATCTGTTGCGAAGATAGTCACTCTAAAGACCAACGGACGGAATTTTGATTTCGTCGCTCAAATATTTTGCATAAGCAGCTACGAACAGTCCACAATCACTGGAAAAAAAAAGATACATTAAAAAGGATTTGAATGTAAAGGAAATCTAAAAACTAACATTTTATCAAAACAAAAAAATTGATTCACAAATACTTACAGGCTATCGCTTTGTTGTTGCATAATCTCTTGCGCATATTCAACTGTAAATAAATGTTGAGGACCCAAGAGTTCATCTGTTTTTTTGTCTTTGTACGCCTCCAATGATAACCAATTAATTCTATTCGTTTTATCAAAAAAATCGCTATCATGTAGATAGTTTGGAAGCATTACAAACAACTGATCAATCTCTTCAGAAGACACTTTTTTTCTTGACCACCAGATGAGTCATACACACGTATTAACCTTTTCTTCAAAACAATCACAACCAACACCCAATGAAAATCTTTGTCACAATTAACATGAATATAAACCTCATCAACTAGATGTCAAGGTAACGAAGCAGGTATCAAAAATCCATTAATGATGTCTTTTATAAACCTTTCATAACCAGCTATAGCAACACCACATCTAATATGTTGTTGTGTAGTCAGAGATTCATCAGCAGGAGCACAATAATACCTATTATATACAATGTTGATGTATGACTTAAACAAACAGTTGACAGTAATGTATTTGTATTGATCCAAGCCTCTGATTTTGACTTTTTCCGTAGATAGTAAAAAATTACATCTAGATGTTGTTACACATATAAAACAACACAATATGAAATCTGCACACTTTGAAAAATAAATATAGTTTGAATAACGATATAAATAAATTTGTAAGTAGATGTCTAAATAATATGAACGATCTTTAAATTATATCATTTAAATAATTTAAATGCAAACGTACCTGATCAGTCCAACATTTCATTGGATGTGACATGGTATAAACCCAGTTCTTGTCTACAGAAAATGCGACAACAAAATTCATATAATCAAATTCAAAATTAGCAAATTTGGTATATTTCTCATCATCATGTTTCCTATAATAAAAAATTTTAATTCAAAATTAAAGTACTTAAAATTTTTTTTGTAAAGAAACTTTATTAATAAAAACTTATTTATTGGTGTGTAATTTAAGGAGTTCCTTTTGAATCCAATCTAAAAACTCTTGCATTAAACCCGGCGATACTTGAGATGTGACTCGGCAATCATCAAATGGAGTAAATGGACGAATATGATTGTCTATTTTGTCCTTGCACTTATCAGTTGATTCAAGCGAATTACATAGGGAGACTGCAAAACCTAGAAGGCATCATGTTACGCTGAGCAGGAGTTTTAGTATCAACATCACTAACACCTAGCTAGATGGGTTGCTGACTATCCGATAACAGATCATCACTCCAGGTAAGCTGTAGAGGAATGACAACATCCAATGGGTTGACAATAATTCTGGCTTGGTGGTCCATGTGCAAATGCATCTGTCACTGCTTCATTTTCAGGTGTGAAAGAGACCGATGAGGTAGAATCCTGTGTGATATCAAATAATTAACAAACACACTATAATTTCAATTACTTATGCAATTTAAAATATACTAATTTTTTCAACTTGTTTTTTAATTATGTCAGCACCATGATCTAAAGTAAATAATAATATTTGAACAAATAAAGTATCTGTTAGTCTTTTAATATATATTATGCAGTCAACGATACATAAAATACATTAATCAATTTAATAGAATAATTTATATATCAAAATTCATGATTAAAAACATCATATATATTTTTACTGTAAAAAAATTAGACAATTGCTGATGTCATACAGTTTTCAAAGATAAATTGATGGAATAAGGTATCAACCATCTGAAAAGAGACTTTATTAAAAGTTTTACAAAATAATAAAGTATCAATCAATGTATTAAGTATCAGATATTTAATTACCTTAATTACATCTTCAATAGACCCCTTTTGTTTTCTAACCACTTCTGCAGTTTCAGCAACATCATCAACAATTGCAAATTTCATATGCTTTGAGGAAACAGTCGGATGATCAGAGTTATTCTATTAATGTATGTTGTTCAGTCAGTGATACTTAAAAAATAAAGTAATCAATTTCATAAATTAAAGTATATACCAAATACATGATTTAGATCATCCTTTATAGTTTAAAACTAAACAATTAGTTAATCAATGATACACAATTAACATATAAAAATTGATGAATTAGAGTATCAAGCATACAAAAAAATACTTTATTAAAATTTTTAATGCACAAAAATATTAAGGTATCATTTAATAAATTAAGTATAATATACTTATTACCTTTGTTACATCTTCAGAAGATCTTTTGTTTTTCAACAAAATCAACATTTTCAGCATCATCGTCTAGAGTTGCACTATCCATATGCTTATGTGAAACATTTGCTTCATCAGAGTTATCAGAATTGAATTGTGTACCAACATTGTCTTTCGCAACAGAATTATCCATCATGTGTGGCGATGAGACTCCTCCCGTATGTCACGACCCAAAACCGGGGCCGCGACTGGCACCCACATTTACCCTCCTATGTGAGCGAACCAACCAATCTAAACCTTAACATTTCGATATAATATCAACAGAAAGTAATGCGGAAGACTTAAACTCATTATTAAGAATCAAATCAATAACTATTAAAATTCAACATCTATTATTTCCCCAAAATCTGGAAGTCATCATCACAAGAACATCTATCCTCAAATTACTAAACTAAAAATGTCTAAGAAACTAAAATACATAAAAGCTAGTCCATGCCGGAAGTTCAAGGCATCAAGACTTGAAGAAGAAGATCCAGTCCAAGCTAGAAGCATTAGCTCACCCTGAAGATCCGGTGTGACGAAGACTGGCTCGAATTACTGCTGAGTTGAAGATGACGGAACGTTTGCTGCACTCCACAAATAACAAAGAAGAAAACATAAAAGTAGGGGTCAGTACAAACCACGGGTACTGAGTAAGTATCATCGGCCAACTCAAAATAGAAAACAAATATATATCAATAATATCATAAATCAACTATAAAACTCAACATGTAGCAACAACAAGTACTATAATCATCAA
>CM064972.1:3597163-3852308 GCA_032847665.1 Solanum chilense
TAACCCTTTAACTTTATAATTAAGGAAAGAATAGTCCAAAACGTCCCTTAAAACGTGTAAAGAAATCCGATTCTGACTGGGCTTACGCAACCTGTGACGGCCCGTCGTGCCTGCGACGGTCCGTCACGCAGGTCGTCGCAGCATCTTAGAACTCCATTTTTCACTAAGTAGACTGTGACGGTCCGTCCTGCACTTCCGTCATGGCGTTCAGAAAGTCGTTCCCCGTACCAAATTCTCAAGAGTTAAAGTGTTTTGAAACGGTGCCTCACGACGGTTCGTCGTGGTTGTGACGGTCCGTCCTGCAGGTCCGTCACAATTTACAGAGAGTCGATTTTAGTACCCCAATTTCAAAATTCTAAGTGTTTTGGGACGAGACACCCTCGACGGTCCGTCGTGCCCATGACGGTCCGTCGTGGTGACCGTCGTCTCAGCCAGTTTTTCCAGAAATAAAATCTGCTGCTC
The DNA here is from genome assembly GCA_032847665.1 of Solanum chilense. Classification (NCBI taxonomy): domain Eukaryota; kingdom Viridiplantae; phylum Streptophyta; class Magnoliopsida; order Solanales; family Solanaceae; genus Solanum; species Solanum chilense. Next base: position 3,597,626 of record CM064972.1, read on the forward strand.
AAAACGACTAAACAGGTCGTTACACCGTATCCTTCAAATTTTTAAAAAAATCAACATCACTTAAAAAATCAGAAAGAATTAAAAAAAAATTAAAATATCACCTTCTCAGATTTATTTCCTCTCGTAGTAACAACTTTCAACAATTCTGAATGGTTACTCTTTATTAATGCCTCAAGAGCTTCAACTTTACTATCAAGATCTCCAAATTTTTTGTCAACCTATAATCAAAATTAACATATAATAAATAGTACCAGTAAAACATATAAGAGTTTAAATTACTTGATTGCTTACATAAGACTTCATGAACTTCTTCAAATCATTAATTTCTGAACTGCCCAAACTTGTTTTTTCATTGAATGAATTTGGAGAAACACCAACACCAGATACACTCTCAGATTTTTTTTGTTATGGTTCTGAACTTTGGAATGAATGATCTAGTTGCTGATTTGGTTCCTTCTGTGGTTTTGAAAGTCTTGATAGATCATACTTATGTGGATGTGCAACCTTTTTTATAGTTGCGTTTTGGTGGGGTTATTCCTACATTAGCAGCTCTTGATGTTCTCTTTAATAGAATATCTGGAGGTTTTGTTGTGAAGTCTTCAAAACCAGAAACCTCCTTCGAATGCACATCATCATTATCTGGAATTGATAAAACATGTGGATTTGGAGGTACATAATTGTGATCTGGTAACCCAAGTGATGCTCTTTCCTCAGGAGTTGGCTGAATGTTAGAACATTCAATCTAAAAAAAATTAATTAATAACAATAAACATATTAAAGTTGTATCGCATAATCAAACTAATTAATTAAGAATGATGTATTGAATTAATTACCTCTAAAAAAATTGTTTTCATAAACAACTCAAACTTGGGCTTTAAATCAACAACTTGCCAGTTGCAAATCCTCGGTATACCATTTTCTTCTTTGACAGCAATACTGATATTTATCGTACAAGCACATTCATAAATCCATATATTAAGTGTATATGAAAATCCATTCAATCGATACAACTTTTTGGAGGGGTTGTACTTTTTTCGAAAAGATTTTATTAACTTTTCAATAGCAAATATTCCCCAAGGAAATTGTTGGTAACTACCATCTTCCACCACATAGAAATCTTCAATAGGAATTGGTGAATCAGCAAGTTGGGAATACAAAATTGAATGGATAAAATACAGTATAGCCATATGAAGGACATCCTCATCATTGTCCCATTCACCTATCATAAACCTGTCTATCAATCTTTGTTTATTAATATTATATGTAGTATCAGGAAAATATCTTTCAACTAACCTACTAGTTTTTGAGTCCGGATATGTAAAGTCCTTTACATTACCTTTACAATTTAAACCAGTAACAATGATAAAATCACTGATACTAAATTTAAACACATTCTCTTTGGCATGACGAATGTGAATCTCTTGATCTAAATTATTATGCTCAATCTCTAACAAGTATAAACACTTAGTAATTTGGCCTTGGTAATTGCATCTAGGGATATTTAGGTATGGTGCAAAAATTGTTTCTTTGAATAAATTCATACCTTCATCCTTAATAGGTGATACTAAGTGTTCAACAAAATTAGTGTTGTATATTGGACCAAACTTTAATGCATTAATTGGAATATGTATAATGACGTAATTCATATTATGCAATAAACAAATATATTTTTATCAAATTGTAACATATATAAAAAGTTTCTAGACTATTGACTGCATATAATAATGTTTCTGTTTTAAATGATACTAAAAATTGCCTAATACTGATACTAAATATAAATAAACATGTTAACATGATACTTACTAATACTATTTGAAACTATATATAAACGAAACATTAAAGTTAAATATATTTCTTTGATACATTAAATTTCATGTCCAACACATCAAAAGATACTCAAATTCACAATTTCAATTAGATATATAAACATAATGGCTGATACTTAAATTTTTATATACTTATCAATAATTCTTATAAATATGATACTTTAATAACAGATGTATGACTGTACGATACACGTATACTATTATTTGATACCTTATATTGAATGCAAAATCATGTTGTTATAACAAAAATTGATACTTTATGTAGATATACAAATTGATACTTATAACATATCTATACGTAATTAGGAATTATTACCCATTATTATATGAAATATAAGTAAAAATAAAACAAAGAATCATTCTATCATGAGCACATAAAAATGATACTCGATAAAAAATAATTGAGCATACTAACAATTATATACAAAAATCATTATAAGATTAAAACAATACTTAATATAGTTCATCAGACTAATACTATCAAATAATTCATCAAACTAACTAAAAAACAAATTTCCATATACAATATAAACGACACTTAACAATCAGAATCAACAAACTAAAGAAACAACATGAAAATCATGATGTATATGGAAAACAAATTTACATACCGTTGATAATGTTGGTCGAACAATAGGAGGTGCTAGCCTTTTTACCCCTCTTCTTTGGGGTTTTTGGGTCTTTAGAAGTAGATGCATGTTTGTTTTTTTGATGAATTTTTCTTGCTAGAGCTTGGTTTTGTCATGACAATAGTTTGATGCAATAATAAAGAACTCAAATCTACATATAATTTGATTATGAAAATCAATAATATAATTTTTTGAACAATAAGCACAGTAAATACGCAAAAATGGTTTTTTTTTTTTTGAAGAAATAGCAATGTGGATGATGATATACCTGATTTAGGACTCAAATTCGGATGAGTATTGATAATAATCCTTAGAATATTTTGAATTTCAAATTTAATTTACAATTGTAACTGAAAATTAGGGGGGAAATTTTGGGAGAATTTTTTTTTGAAAGGCGAGATTTAGGGGAATAGAATCAGTTTTTGGGACGGTAACTTCTGATTTTGGGAAGGTAAATTTAACTTTTTAAGTTTCCAACACGTAAAGTTAATTAGTTTCATTGGAGGTGAAAAAAGAAATTTTTATAATTTAATAAATTAGTAGGAAATTAATGAAATTAGATAAATTAAAGTTATAGTTTAGTAATTTTTCCTTTAAAAATTTTACTCACATTTGCCCAACTCCCTTTTGGGCCAATAAAAGGCTAGCATTCATTATAACTATTAAAATGAGATAGCCCAACCAACCTAATTCAAATTTTATGAACAAAAATTTGACGAATTGACCCTCCAATTGAAAGTGATTTTCTTTTTGGCAAATTATAGAATTAACATATTTTTAAGGCAAAATTATAATTTATTTTTTAAAAGTTTATAGTTACAAAAATTCTCAAAATGGATAATAATTTAAGCGCTGATACATTAATTTAATGGGCAAGATACATTAATGTTAAGTAAGATACATTAATATTAAGTAAGATACATTACATTTTATACATGATACACTAATCTAATGTACATTTATACATGATATACACTAATGTGATGCGCGAGATACACTAATCTGATGCGCGTGATACACTTTATACAAACACTAATGTGATGCGCGAGATACATTAATGTGATGCGCGAAAATGAGAAATTTTGTAAATTTATAGAGGATAATGGTAATAAGTAAACTAAAAGGTGAGATTTTCATAATTAATCATTTTTTTAAAATTGTGTGATCTTAAATATTTCGAAACTTAAATTAAAAAATTGACAAAAAGAAAGAAACATTATTTTAAGGTTTTAGAACGAACTAAAATAAAAATACATGGACTATCTTGAAATAATCTTCCAACCTATGGACCGTCCTCGTTCCAGCTTCAAGCACAATCAGATCAACTAGGCTGAGCTTATAATCCTCAATTTTAAATAAACCGAATAAATTTTAACCCAAACACTATCTAAGTAACAGGCTGAATTGCTCTTAAATAATAAACCTATTTTAACGAATCTAGTGAACATTTATCTTTTAATATAATATGTATTAATCAATTCCTTCATATGATGCTATCATAAAACTTTTGTGCATAAAAAATTTTTGAGAAAATTTCAAAATTTGCACACTAATTATCAAATATAGATAATAGTGCCCTCATCTTTTTCCCGATCAGGATAATCCGTTGATTCGTTTCATCCTCCTATCTATTTAATCTATAGTACCGCCTTTTTTTTCGATCGAAACTTTTTTTCGATCGAAAACTAAGTGTGTTGGTTCGTTTTTCAAATTAAATTGTTTTATCAACTTTAAATTTAAAAGACGTCTATTGACTGTCCTCACAGTCTTATAAAGTAAGAAAATCATTTCCTCCACACCGATTCCATTTCCCTCTTTTTCTAATCAAATTCTCTCTCTCTACTAGTATCCATGAGGAGGCTATTCGGTAGAGGTTCCGCCGGAGAGTCGCCGCAGCAATCTTCTCCGTCACCGTCGCCTCCACAGACTTCTCCTCCATCCTCTGTCAACATTGCTGCCGGTCCAGCCAGACCGATTCGTTTCGTGTATTGCGATGAGAAAGGGAAGTTCCAGATCGATCCGGAGGCCCTTGCTATACTTCAACTCGTCAAAGAGCCTGTTGGTATTGTCTCCGTTTGTGGTCGTGCTCGTCAAGGCAAGAGCTTTATACTTAACCAGGTAAATTTATAGTAAACTTTTTGTATTGTTTTATGTTAATTATGTTAATTTAGGGTTTGTAGTTTAGTGTAATTGTCCGATTATGCATGAGAATGAGAGTATTGCTAGGGTTTTGCTTATCAGTGCTGTAGATAGTGGTCAACTATATAATTGTTTGATGACTCAAATTATCAAGCACATTGCTCTGGAACTAGAGATATAGAATCATTAAATCAATCAATCAACTATGCCGTAATCCAAAATAATAGGTAGAGTTCTTAGAGTCCTGCTTAAAGTTAAAGCTAGGAGAGCAGAAACTGAGGGAAGAAAACCTATTTCTTATGTTAGATGGGAATAGAGGCTACTAACATTGGAATAGCACATTGCTTTGGAACTGGTGATACAGAATCATTAATTCGATTGCTCAACTTTGCCTTAATCCAAACGATAGGTGGAGCTCTTAGAGTCCTACTTGAAGTTAAATATAGATCTTTAGTTAAAGCAAGGAGAGGAACTATGGGGAAGTAACTTATTGTTCTTACGTGTGATGGGAATAAAGATTTCTTAGTGTGGTACTCATGACTCTGAAGTACTAAGTATCATTAAAATGGGGATGCCAATCTTATACGGAAATACAAGTTGTCTAAAGTAACTTTGAATCATTAAATAAATCCATCAAATTTGCCTTAATCCAAAGATAGGTAGAGCTCTTAGAGTCCTACTTAATTTTTTTGAGGTATTCTTTCGTTAAGGCAAGGAGAGCAGGAACAGAGTTAAAAAATCAACGTTCTTACGTGCGATGGGAATTATGACTGCTATGATTGGAACTCACGACCTTAGTACTAAGTATCCTTCGAATGGGGATACCAATATTATACAGAAAATACAAGCTATTTAATGTAACCTTGTGGTGGTGGGGGAGGGGGTTGCGTATAGCATTCTATATCATAAAAATAAGAACAGAAAGAGGTAGAGAAGAAATGTGTTTGGAAGAATTACTAAGCACATTTGGGATTAGAATGTTGGGAAGTATATTTATGGGTTGGTTGAAGGGCGTACGACCTAACTATTGTATGTTAGCACGACATACTTATCGGGATGAGTTAGATAGTTTTACATGAGAGAAAAAGTATTTGCTCCAGTTCATCTAAACTATTTCATTAGGATCAGAAAAAAATAATTACCAGGAGTGCGGACATTAGATTCACTCTCATTTTCTGCTTACCATAGTAATTTACTCAATGTCAAAAAAAGATACATTTGTTATGAGGATCAAAAGAGAGATGAATCATGATAAAATAATGGATAAATTAGCAACTATGTTTTGGAGGATTTCTACTTTCAACTGGAGTTCACCATATATGGAATCATATAGTTCCTAGATTTAGGGGTTTAGGCCTCAGATGGAAGATGGCTACTCTGATTTGCCGTTTTGAGAAGCAGAAATCTGAAACCTTTTGTGAATCAAGTATAAACTCCTGATTTATCTAGTTTTATGTTTTGGAAAGTTGCAGGAATTATATGTTAGAGGGGAGACCATTCGGCATTGTTCAGTTTCCTTTGTGTTGTTCTGTAATTTCTTTATTTTCTTTCCCTTGTGCAGTGAACTTGTCATCCTCTATGTAAAGAATGTTTCTTGTACTTCTCATACATCAATCACAGTCAAATTATGAGTCAAAGCTATAGTACAGTGGCTATTGTTCTTTTAGAAACTCCATTCAGTTATGTAATTAACTAGGTCTATTACAATGAGATCACAATTATCTTTATTATTATTAACTTATAGTTGTATACTTTCGCATGTAAATTATCATGTGTAACTTAGTGCTGCTTCTTACTTTACTGAAAATATGTAGCTGAGAGCCTGTTGTATGCCCAATAGCTTCTTGGCAGGAGTAGCGGTTTTCAAGTGGCTGCAACTCATCGACCATGCACAAAAGGTATTTGGCTGTGGAGTTCACCTTTAAGGAGAACAGCTCTTGATGGAACAGAATACAACCTGTTACTGCTGGACACAGAAGGAATTGATGCTTATGATCAAACGGTTAGTTTCCACCCTTTTAACATTATTGGTTTTCTGAAGGAGGATACTAACCTAGCACATGCTATATGTCTTTTATATTACATTGTCATACCTTTGTATTGCTAAACTTTTCACTAGCTCTATAACTCCAGAACATGCCTTGTTTTTTCCTGTGTCCTTTCTATCCTTCCTGTCACTGACTTTTGCCTTTTATAAATTTCTGTTTTATTGTTGTTTCAAAAAAATTTCTGTTTTGTTTTGCTTTTTGACAGGGTACATATAGCACACAGATATTCTCCCTGGCAGTCCTTCTTTCAAGTATGTTTGTATATAACCAGGTTAGGAGCACACAAACTTGGATTTCGTTTGCTTCTTTTGATATGCCATTTTTACCCCTTCTCCCTCGGGATTCAGTGAATATCCTTGTTGCTACTGTCAGTTTGTTTGTTAGGTGTCCTGATAATCTCTTTAATCCTTTAATTTAGATGGGAGGTATCGATGAAGCTGCGCTTGACCGCCTCTCTCTTGTTACTGAAATGACTAGACATATTCGTGTTAGAGCCTCTGGAGGAAGGGCCAGTGCTTCTGAGCTTGGGCAGTTCTCCCCAGTCTTCGTTTGGTTGCTTAGGGTAATTCAGAATTTGTTTATTATCACTGTAGATTTTCTTCTGTTCTTGTTTGTGAAACTATTAAAATACATTTTTCTTTTCTGCAAAAGGATTTTTATTTGGATTTGGTCGAGGACAACCGCAAAATAACTCCACGGGACTACCTTGAACTTGCATTGAGGCCAGTTCAAGGTGGTGGGAAAGATGTTGCTGCTAAAAACGAGGTAACCACTTTACATGAATGTTTTGTTTGCTTTACTATGCTGTAATTATTCAATTTCTATTGTAACTACCTCTATTTTAGGAACTGGTTTCCTGAACTTGCACATGTTTTACTAAAAATAAAAAGAATTTGTACATGTTTTTATGCGATTTCGAAACCATCCTCCTTTTCTCCCTTCTAATGAGTTAGCACTTAATGGTTGACTAACCATTGATATTTTGACTGCAGATTAGGGACTCCATTCGTGCTCTTTTCCCTGACAGAGAATGCTTCCCCCTTGTGCGGCCTCTGAGCAATGAAAATGAACTTCAACGGCTAGATCAAATACCAGTCAGTGCTTAATTTTCTCGCACATGTTGCATTCTCTACTATCTTAGATTATATCTGAATTGTGATTGTGGAAACCTTAAAAATATTCTTACCGTGGTAGCAATTTTCACATGCAGTTGGAAAACCTCAGGCCAGAGTTCAAAGCAGGTCTTGATGCTTTGACAAGATTTGTTTTTGAGAGGACGAGACCCAAGCAAGTTGGAGCAACTATTATGACTGGACCGCTCTTTGCTCGCATAACTCAGTCCTTCCTGGATGCTCTTAACAATGGTGCAGTGCCCACCATTACCTCTTCCTGGCAGGTTAGCAATGATCATGGTGTTCTTTTATTCCACATCAATGATGTTCTTCTCTTATATCTGTACAAATGGCGTGTCCAAGAACAATGTTATTCTTGTCATCACTAACACCTTTGAACCAGAAGAGTGACAAATAAAAAACCACTGATTACTGTTTCATGATTATTTCACAATCATTAGTCAGATTACATTTAGCACCAAGAAAGTGCCCCTGAACGAAAGGAACAAAGACAAATTTCAGGTAGACCTTTTAACGCACCTCACCTTAGCCCTAAGTAGAATTCCCAGAAACCAAGTTTTAGGGTAAGAGTTGCAGGTCCTCTCCTGTTAAGGTCGGTAATTTCATAACGAGGACACAACGCCATTTAGATACAATTTATTTATTAGAACATGATCTTTAAAGCACCTAAATAGAATTCGCAGAAACCAAGTTTAAGAAAAATAGTTGCAGGTCATCTGCTGTCTAAGTTGCTCGGACTCGGGTGCGGGTATCCGAGACGGATGCGAATCCGAGAGTCGGATTCGGCGAAATCCAAATTTTAAGATTCGTGGGTGCGAATCCGAGTATGGATACGGGTGCGGGGATACTCTTGTTACATGATTTATATCCTCAACTTTCCTTAAAATAAAATAAAGCTGTATTGATTTTATTAACTTTAAAATGGAGTGAATAAAATAAAAGCTGTATTGATTTTATATGTGGCTCTTCCACACTCCAAATAACAAGTCAATATTAAAAAAAAAATTAATATTTAAACTTTTTCCAACTTCCAAGAAAAAAGCTGCTTCCTAGAAAAAAGGCTTTTGAAACTTTCAACAAAGGTACATCTCTCTTCTCAACTCTTCTTCTTCCCAACTCTTCTTCTTCCTCTTCTCAACTGTCAACTCTTCTTGTCGCCGGCGATGTCGCCGGGACTTGACGGTGTTGTCGCCATAAAAATAATTTTCTTTTCTCTCTTCTCTTACTATTTTTCAAGCTTTGTACTCTTTACGTCGTCGGAAATTGATTTTTTCTTTCCCAATCTTTTCTCGGCTGCGGTCAAAGCGTCCGGATTAGATTGACCGAATCCGACACGCACCCCGCACCCGCACCCGCACCAGAGTCGTGTCGAGACGGGTTCGCCCGCAAAAATGAAGAGTCCGCGCAACTTAGTCTGCTGTGAAGGTTGGTTATTTCATAACGAGGACACAATGCCATCAGAATACGTTAATTACTATGAGGAAGATATTTTACCAAATTAAGTCAAGATCACCCAAAAGTTGATCCATAGTTCCAGATTTAATATAAAAAAGAGTATTCATCTAACTTAACATCACACCGCAATAAAATATCTCAAGTTAAGTGCTTGCTTTGGGATGCTTCTTCTTGTCCTTCTTCTCTTCTTCGATATACGTTGAGTTTGTTCTTTGCCTTCTTGTGAATTTGGAATTTAATTTTGTATTTTCTTGTTATTACATGAGATCTTCACTGTTTCTTCGTTCATCATTATGGCTTAAATTATAAAGCCAGGAACAATTGACACATTTGGTTCTGCTCAGTGTCTATTTTCAAGGGCATTACGTCAAAATTAAAAAGTAAGTTCATAGTCTGATATCTGACATGACACTGATATGTAATCTACTATGGTGTCGGTGCTGGGCAAGTTCTTCCATTTTTTTATTTACCTCTCTTCGTGCACAAGTGAATTAGTCATCTTCAGAACTCCTATGATATCCGCTATTCATTTTTCAATTTAAGAAAAGAAAAGACGGGAAGAGAAATTCGACAGTGAAACAACATGACAAACCTACAAGTGAATGATTGTGGTAGAATCTTATGGTTGTTGTTTAACCAAGTCCAAGTGTTACCGTGTTAGTTCATTCCGTATATCCAGCTTATGCATTATAGTGCATGCTGATGGATATTTTCCTTTTTGATTTCTGCAGAGTGTTGAGGAAGCTGAGTGTCAAAGGGCATACGATTCGGCTGCTGAGAGATACATGTCTTCATTTGATCGTTCCAAGCCTCCGGAGGAAGTAAGTACTACTTTAGTTTCATTGATAACATTTTCTGGTTGTGTCTCTCTAATATTCAATCATTACAGGGTGCACTAAGAGAAGCACATGAGGATGCATCTCAAAAGGCCATGGCAGAATTTAATTCTACTGCTGTGGGGGCTGGATCCATCAGGATGAAATATGAGAAGCGTCTCCAAAATTTCATAAAAAAAGCATTTGAGGTTAAGCTTTTCCTCCACCTTTTACTTCAAATATTGAGGATAAAGTGCATATGAGTGCTATAAGCATACATGAGTGTGTCATAATACATCCCGTAGTAGAGGATGAGCTACTACTAATTTTTATTTTGATTCCTTACCATACTTACCCCCTAGAGTACTAAAAGGAAATTCGGTATACTATAAAATTCACAAATAACCACTTTTATGACTGCTATTTTGAAAAGAAGTCAGCTCCAAAACTAATTGGAATTTAGGCACTCTATTATGTGGGAATAATATTTGGACAAAACTACCCTCAACTTTAAAAAGCAGCTCAGACCTGCTATTCCATCATTTTTACTTTTTTTGAACTCCGTGACAAGGCCCTGGAGTTTTACTTGTATAAGTTCGAAATCCAGGACACTGCTGAATTTATATCAGTGGATTTCTTTTATGTGGAGGTTTTCATCTACAAAAGTGGATTTCTTTTGCACCTTATGGAGGGTATTTTCTGTTTTTAATAGAATGAAAGAACCTATTTTGCAGAGAAGTCAAGCCTTGGAGGTTTCATTTGATCTTTTTGTTTTTTGATAGGTAATGTTAAGATATTTTTATTGGAAAACCCGGCATTAGGACATTAGATCTTCATTTCGAATTTGTATAAGTGACCTGTGGAATAAGGATCATAATTCTTTCCAAATTACAACTCTTTTCTCTGCAAACCAGGTGATAATTGAGTCAAAGTTTAGACATATGGCTTAATGCCTGTGTGTTTGATCTTTTTGTTTCTTCCTAGATGAGTGCCTGTTCTTGTGTAATATCGGTTCTATTCTTTTAAGTTTTATATCAGTACATGGGCCCCTATCTGCCCCCATGATATTGACTATATATTATATGGACCCGTCCATGGACATTCTGTCTGGGATCCAACTAAAGGTCTGTGGTCCATCAAATGGAATGACTTTTCAACCTAGATAGTGTTGTCAGTATGTGTATGGGTGAGTTTCTACTCTATGCTACTGAATAGCTCTTCCTAATCGCTGATTCGGTTTTTATTTTGATAACAGGAGCTTAAAAAGGATGCCTTTAGGGAGGCTTATCTACAATGTTCAAATGCCATACAGGACATGGAAAAGGAACTGAGGTTGGCTTGCCATGCTCCTGATGCAAATATAGATAGTGTGCTTAAGGTATGCCCTTATTCACTGTTAGATAATAGCGTATTTTTAGGTGGCTAAACTGGAATTCAGGTTTATTGAGTTACCAATGTCCTAAATGGCATATGCTATATGCAGGTTCTTGATCGTCTAGTGTCCAAGTATGAAGCAACTTGCCAGGGTCCTGAGAAATGGAGAAAATTGATAGTCTTCTTACAGCAAAGGTTTGTATACTAATGATTCTTTATTGAGGTACTTAGAATTGGATATGTATATGTCACATCACATTGCTTTTCCAGCTTGGAAGGTCCACTTTTTGATCTCATCAAGAAGAAAACAGACCAACTTGGATCGGAGAAAACTAGTCTTGCATTAAAGTGCCGCGCCATTGAGGATAAGATGAATTTACTTAACAAACAACTGGAAGCTAGTGAGAAGTATAAATCCGAATATTTGAAGCGTTATGAAGATGCCATCAATGACAAGAAGCAGCTTGCAGATGATTACACGAGTCGTATCACAAATTTGCAGAGTAAATATAGTTCATTGGAAGAGAGATATTCAAGCTTATCAAAAGCATCCACTTCAGCTAAACATGAGTCCTCAGAATGGAAAAGAAAATATGAACAGCTTCTGTTGAAGCAGAAGGCTAATGAAGACCAATCAAGTGCAGAAGTATCTGTTCTGAAGTCCAGAACTGCTGCCGCTGAAGCAAGGCTGGCTGCAGCCAAAGAGCAAGCTGAATCGGCTCAAGAGGAGGCGGAGGAGTGGAAACGTAAATATGATATTGCCGTCAAGGAAGTTAAGAATGCTCTTGAGAAGGCAGCATCTGTTCAAGAGCGAGCAAACAAGGAAACCCAGTTGAGAGAAGATGCTTTAAGGGATGAGTTTTCAAGCACCCTGGCGGATAAGGTGATTATATTGCTATGCATATTGATTAAATTTGGAAGTGCTGCTATGTTTCATTTTTTTTCTCTTCCCTTTTAGAATTATCATTTTGTGATTCTGCTTGTTTAGTTTTCCAATATGATTTTGAAGTTCTCTTCCTTCATGAAACTGCAGGAAGAAGAAATTAAAGACAAGGCATATAAGCTTGAGCATGCTGAGCAGCGTTTAGCAACACTGACTTTGGAGTTGAGGGTGTGTTTCTACTCTTTGTAAACCAATTTAACTTTCATTTGCATTAATCTTGGATTTAGAAAAAGGTGAGAGTGGGATGGAGCAAAGTAATGGAAAAAAACAGGGACGGAGGGGGAGGGACATTCTTTGTTATTTTAAAGTAGGCTCTATGGAAAGAGAAATCAAACGCGGTGCACTATAAAATAAGACCAATAGGGACTTCATATGGGACCATTTGAGCTGCAGATTGTTATGCTACTAGTATTTTTTGTTTTCTTGAGCTTGTGATATTTTTTGTGTTGGTCCTCTGAAGTAGCTTTAGCATTTGCAGTGGTGACTTCCACTTGGCGGTTAAATAACTTCAGTTACATGTCCTCAAAAAACTTCAGTTATGTGTAACCTTGTGAATCGAAAGGGTAGTTTGCTATCAATTTTTGGGATTGATACCGACTTGTCTCTAATACAACTGGGTATCCAGGCTGTAAAACTATGAATATTTACACTCAATTATGTATGTGGTAATTTAAGAGATTTACATGGGTAGTAGTCCTAATAACAGCCCTAATGGAGCAAGATGGATACATAGGATTCATTTAAGCCGAACCCAACTAGTTTGGGACTGAGACACTCTTTATCGATTGTAGTAGTACGATTCAGTATTCACTATTCTATTCTTGCCATTATAAAAAAGAGAGTGATACTATTGACTGTTTTGTGATTATTACTTTTCACAGACTGCTGATTCAAAGGTAAGGAACTATGGTCTAGAAGTGTCAGCCTTGAAGGTTGAAATCAAGGAATTGGGTGAAAGGCTAGAGAATATAAATGCTACTGCACAATCATTTGAAAGAGAAGCTAAGATTCTGGAACAGGAGAAGGTTCATCTGGAGCAGAAGTACCGGTCAGAGTTCGATCGATTTGAGGATGTTCAGGATAGATGTAAATCAGCTGAAAGAGAGGCAAAAAGGGCGACTGAGCTGGCTGATAAAGCAAGGGCTGAAGCAGCTGCGGCCCTGAAAGAGAAGAATGAAATTCAACGGTTAGCTATGGAAAGATTAGCTCAGATTGAGAAGGCTGACAGAGCTATTGAAAAGTTAGAGAGGGAAAGGGAAGACTTGACTGATGAAGTAGGGAGGTATCATCGCGCTGAGAAGGATGCAAGGTCAAAAGTTGCAATGCTGGAGGCCCGAGTAGAAGAAAGGGAAAAGGAAATTGAGATGCTACTGAAATCAAATAATGAACAAAGGGCCAGTACTGTGCAAGTCCTTGAAAGTCTGTTAGAGACTGAGCGTGCAGCGCGGTCTGAAGCAACCAATAGGGCGGAAGCACTCTCTCTTCAGTTGCAAGCTACACAAGGAAAGCTAGATCTTCTTCAACAACAGTTAACTGCAGTTCGGCTGAATGAAACTGCACTGGATAGCAAACTTAGAACTGCTTCCCATGGCAAACGTGCCAGGATAGATGAATACGAAGCTGGAATTGAATCTGTCCATGACATGGATACAAATGATAGACCAATCAGAGGAAATAAGAGGTCCAAGAGTACAACCAGTCCCTTAAAGTATACCTCCCCAGAAGATGGAGGTTCTGTATTCAGAGGAGAAGATGATGGTCATAGTCAACAAACGAATGGTGAAGATTATACAAAGTTTACAGTGCAGAAACTAAAGCAGGAACTTACAAAGCATAACTTTGGCGCTGAACTGCTCCAACTGAAGAACGCAAACAAGAAGGATATCCTAGCTTTGTATGAGAAATGCGTCCTCCAGAAATCATAGCTTGCAGTGTGCCGGGTCGTGTAGAAAGGTTGTAAGTATTTCAGTTATAGTCAAAGCATACTACTTTTGGATTACAAAATTATGTGTTTGCATCCTAAAAACATCCTTTTAAGTTCTATAGGGCTTATATCCCCATTAGGTTGCTATACAATCTTGCTATATGCTGCTGCCGCCATCGGGGCTTTTCGTGTGACATAATATTTTTCATTCTGGTGTGCACTCTAACTTAGGTATTTTTGTTTGAGCCTTCCTAGTGTGGCAGTGTTAGGAAGATGGTTTAGAGAGATTATGAAAGTGAGATTACCAGACATCCCTTAATTGTCTCTTTCTTTTCCATTTGTGCAGTTATTGGTGTTTAGTGAGTACTTAATCCTCGTGTGATTAGTAGTATTAGTATTCTCTTGATTTGCTAAATTTGACAAGTGATGTAGTTATTTAATATTTCCTTCATTCACTTTTACTTATTACGTTCATCACGTTTTGTTTCATTTGAAGTTTTTATAGTCTATAAATGTTGTGTTGTTATATTTAAGATCATAAATCTTAAAATGTGTTGTTTTTTTTTTAATTTTTACTTAATGTATAGTTATAAACTATGTCTCATAAAGTGAAACGAAATGAATATTTAGTATCTTAATCGAATATCTGTATAAATCTTCTTATTTATTTCCGTCTTAGATATGTTTTTTTAGTTTAATCTGAATCCTCTTTCTATATATAGACTCCAAATTGAAAAAAAAAAACAAATTATTTTCCGATATCATTATTTTTGATAAGTAGTTCAATAATACTTCGCATTCATATAATTTAAATTTTGGACCCATCTTTTCCTCTTCACAATTACGTAAATTGTAGGACATGCAATTATTGAAGGACTTCTCAATATTATTCAGCTTTTTAAAATAATTATTTGGCATCTATTGATCCGTCAGGGAAAAAAAATGATTAAGAAATGACGAGCTATAAAAAGTGGGAGTCCTATATTCTCCATTTCATTAAAAAGAGGGAGTACTATATTCTCCATTCATTTTTTTTATCATTTAGTTTTGATTTTGCATGCTTCTTGAAAAAATATGATTAATATGATAACTTTATTACAATATTCTATTAATTATATTTAGTATTAGATCTTAAAAAATAATTTAATAACTAAATAGTTAATATTAAGGATTACACATGAAAAATAATACTCTATTCCGTCCGTTTAAAAAAGAATAACTAAAAAAAAAAAGACCCCTTTCCTTTTTTTGATAATATTTTAACTTTAATTTTTCATGTGACATGTTAAAGACCACGAGATTAAAGGACATTTTGGTACATTTAACCTAACTTTAATTTTGAACCATAAGATTAAAAAGATTTCTTTCTTTTCTTAAACTTTGTTCTATGTCAAACTAGGTCATCCTTTTTTAAACGGAGTGAGTATTTTTTTTATTTGTTAAAAATGATAAGTAATTAAAATCAAAAATTTATTTTTAAACTAATAGACAAATAAAAATGCACGAATAGAGTATATTTTATTATACTATATATATACAAGGAGATAATCAAAGAGACATAACAAATGAAGATAAGTTAACTGCATTCCAACCTGAGAGGATCGATAGAATTTGTTCAATCTTAATTTAGAGATTTTTGAATATTAGATATGAAAAATAATAATGTGAGTAATTATGTTGGAAGTCCATTTCCCTTATATGAGCCTATGTAGCGTGAATTCATAAGGAGCTCTTCTCCGCTACTCTCCATTAAATATATGATGCAAATTTAAATTAGTTGGGAACATTTCTCGAACAAATCATGTATTATGCGATGAAAAATCAAATTAGTCCGGTCCCTAATAAAAAATCAAGTTAATAAGCTTTTTCCCCTTAAATTGGTCTATGCAGTGCAAATCTGAATCAATCGGGATAAATTCTTCATTATATATATCTTATGCCACACAACTTTGAAATAAATTAGCCTATATAACATAAATCTGAATTAATTAAATCACTATATAAATACGGAATATTGAGAGTAAAACATAAAGAAAATTAGCATTCCACAAGCAAAATAACAACAATAAATTAATTACACACCTTGTCCTATATATTGACAAATTCATATTGTAACAAATATCTACATACTTTTATTAGTTTTCCCATTCAACAACATTCCATAATATCAAGGCATTGCTAGCCATACAAAATACAAAGTCAAAGTCCATAAAAAATATTTACAAATTCTTAACTCAAATGAACAACAACCAAAAAAAATAAAAAAAAAATCAAAGATCCAATATTATTTATATATATATAAACTCTTAACATTTTTTCAATCACAAATGCCACCTAAGCATGACAATAATGTTTATCTTGACTTGACTAATTAATCAAAACTTATAATAATCCAACTTCTAAACTATTCAAAATATTAGCAACTTGTACAATTGAAGGCCTATTTTTTCTTGAATTTCCAACACAAGCTAATGCAACTTTAGCTAATCTAACAAGTGGCCTAATATCATTAGGCAACATAAGTCTATTGTCCAAAAATTCACCAAATTTCATTTCTTTAATCAATGGCAATGCCCATTTCACAAGTAAACTTTCTTGATCACATTTCCTTCCACTCAACAACTCCAACAAAACAACACCTAATCCATACACATCACTTTCTTTAGAAAACCCCTTTTTTTCATTACCAATCCAATATTCATCATCAACATATCCCATTAACCCTAATTGTCTTTTATCATAACATGTTAAAAATGTATACAAACCATAGTCACAAACCCTAGCACAAAAATTAACATCTATTAATATATTCGAGGGTTTAATGCAACCATGCACTATATGTGGTACCATAACTTCATGTAAATATTCTATTCCTCTAGCTATACCAGCAGCAACTCTTAACCTACAATTCCAATCTAATAGGGACGTCCCACCACCACCACCACCACCACCATCACCACCATCATCATCATGATCACGATTTTGATGTAAGTAGAAATCAAGACTCAACATACCTCCAAATTCCATTACCACGATTCGTTCCCCAGGGCCCTCAGAAAACCCTAGAATTGGGACAATGTTAGGGTGATAAGCTAAAGATAGCCATTTCATCATAGATGTGAAACCAAAGCCAGCATTACTCAATACAAGCCTAGGATGGATCCTTTTTATAGCTACTTGTTGATCTCCATTAGGTAATATACCTACATATACACTTCCTATACGTCCTTGACCGATGATTCTTCGATAATTGAATCCATCCGTAGCTCCATGAATGTCCATTAATGAATAAGAACATGCAATTTGCTTTGTTGGAAGAGTTTCTTCAGCTTTGATTGGTTTTTTCTTGCAACAAATGAAGAGTAGGATAACAAGACATATGATGATAATTGCAAGTATAGACAAAACAACATTATAAATAATTATGATCTCTCCACCACTCATCTATATATAAAAAAATCTCTATATATTTGGTGTTGTTGTGATTTATGTTGAGAGAATTTAGAAGAAGAAAATTTGGCTAGTTTATAGAGAATGAAGTGAGAGTATATATATATATATATATATATATATATATATATATATATATATATATATATATATATATATATATAAATAATAAAATGGAGTATTTTATTGGACTTTTGGTGTGTACTCTTTGAAAAAAGGAAAGTTGATTTGGTACTCCCTCTGATCCATTTTATATGGTATTATTTGACTTGGCACGAAGAATTTTTAAATTCAGAATCTAAAACAATAATTAGATATTATTTGTGTGGCTGTAAGTTATTTTACAAAAGATAAAAAGATAAGTTTAAGATAAAATTATTTTAATTATAATAAAATAATATATTTCTTTTAATAAAATAATAAAAAATGTGTCACATGAATTAAATAGCAGACAAAAAATCATAATTGGAAAAGAAGGTTGAAAAAAAAATCTAAAACATTAATTTGGCTACTTTTAGTTCAGGGTTGGCTGCTAACTGTCATTTGACAAAAGTATAGGGGGTTTGGTAAAATTTCAAATTATGAAAACAAATCTGTTCTTGTAATATAGAAATTTTTTATTATTGGTTTAATATTCGAAATTTACATGCTTGAAAAATTTAAGTTCTAAGTAGATAGATCTGTTGAAAGAAGAAGCATTATACTAATAGTTTCTCTATTTTAAAATTTAAATTCAAAATTTCTAACTGAGAGAAAGAAAAATATATTTTATTTTATAATTGTTTGATAAGATCATTATAAACTTATATTATCACTGTTTTATTCTTATTCAATGCCTAAAAAGGTTCAAATGTTAATATTTGAAAAGAGAAGTATTTAATTATCACCCATTATAATTAAGTAGGGTATATAATTAATATCATTCTTTTACAGTAAAAACTCTTTTAACTTTAAAGTTTCAATGTGTTCAATTTGGTCATGGTTTTGATGTTACCTTTCTCTTTTTCATTTGTTCTTTTTTCCTTTTCAAATTGAATTTGTATCGATATTTTAAATTACGGTGTTGGATTCTTTTCAGTAATTTGATACTTGTATTAAGATCCTAATTAATTTGAATATCTAGAACGTAAGGCCTATTAAAGAAGAAAGTGTTCCCTATATTTGTAAAAATAGCTAGAGTCCAGTTGCCACGCGGTTTCAACATTATCTTGAAATAATCAATATCATCTCCAAAATGGAAACTTCATGCATTGTAATACCTAGAATTTCATATGTGAAATCTAGGACTCTGTAACAACGGCTATATTTCAATTTCATAGAATGAAAAGTGTCTATTTGTCATTTTCTTTTTAATATCTAGACCTCAAATTCGAAAACTTTAATCAAAGTTGAAGGAATACCGTAAATTCCACATCAATCATAGATGGTAGCTAGAACATCATTTCCCGCTTTATTTATTTATTTATTTGTTTGTTTGTTGTGACAACTCCTTGTTTCCTAACATATTAGCTTTTGGGGCCAATTTTTTGGTTTCCTTTTGGCTCTTGAGTCTTTGTTATAAGAATTTAGTTACAACAACCCTAGCTTCCATTCAACCAACCTCATCTAACCCAAAGTTTCATATATGAATATTAGTCTATTTGATATATATACAAACTTGTTGGATTATAATATACACTTCATTTTAAATTTTACCATTTTAAATTTTAGGCGATACAAATTAATATTTATATCGAGTATCAAATAAAAATAAATAATCCTATATATTCTAAACTGTCAGAATTTCATTATTAATTGCTTGTTGATGAATATACACTACACTACTCTTCTTTCTAAAGAATCTCTTTTTGTCTGCTTCCTGGTGTTATGTCACAATTAGAATTTAGGCTTTTCCCACTATGAATTAATAAAAGGAAAAATTGTATATAATAGCAAACTAATAACCTAAATTAAATGGAATAGCTAGGGTTTGATTTAATTGTGCTCCATAGCAAACATTAGCTAAAATTTGCCAGCGTTCTCTCTCCCAAAAATCTCGCTCGCCACTCTTCATTCTCGCTCGCCTCTCTCGCTTTATACACAGAAGTGTATAATTCTGTTTCTGTTTTGTATAAAGCGAGAGAAAATTGTATATACTCATGTAAAAATGTATATCTTCGTGTTATACACTTAATTATACAATTTACAAACATTATACTTCAAATATTGCAGAGAAAAAGGGCAACGAATTATACATTGCGAATTATACAATTGTAGTGAAATACAATTTTCTCTAGTTTTATACAACAGAAGTGTATGTATTGTGTTTCTGTTTTTGTATAAAGCGAGAAAAATATATATCTTCTTGCTATACACTTATAATTATGCAATATACATACATTTTAATTCGATTCAACTGTATGCAAAACAAATTATACAATTGCAGCGAAATAGGCCAGCGAATTATACAATTTATGCCAGCGAATTATACAATTGTATATGTATACCAAATTATACAGTTTTATGTTTGCTATGGAGCGCAATTATGCAAAATTTGCTATAGTATACAAATATGAATTTTTTGTTTGCTATATGTGAAAGTTGCCCATAATAAAATGTATGTTATCAAAATATGATTTTAATTCCCACGATTTTTCAACTAACTAGTTCGATCGGTAAGATAACATATAATGAAAACTAGATTCTCGTTGAAATACGGTAAAATTTTATAATTTTTTTCACGTAGAAGCACTATTATATATTTTAGTAGTGTGTGAAAACTTTTTAAAGCACGAGTACAAGTTAAATAACGACATCAAAATCGAGTATCCGTGCACTTTGCCCCATAAATCACCTAATTATTTTGTTCATTCTCTTTGTGAGAGCCCACACATCTATGGGCCTTCAACTTAGGGGCAGCCCAATAGTTTTTTTTTTTACGACAAATTACAGAAATATACACTTTTTGTTTCACTTATTTTCATTATCCCTTATTATCTTTACAAATCTTCAAAATTTCTTATTTATTTAATGTATTAAATTTGCATATTAATGTATCGAGTCAGTATTAAATGTGTCTGAGCTAGTTTTTAATGTATCTGAACTATATATTAATGTATCTGAGATAGTAAAGAATGTATCTGGGCTACACATTAATGTATCCGAGCTTCAATTATTTTATCCATTTTTTTTTTAATTTTTAAGAGATTATATAATTAAAAACTTAGTAGGTATTAATTGTAATTTAAGTGTAAATTAGGTATATAGCATATTATGTAGTCTTATTCTCAAGTTATGGCATAAGAGTTTGATTTTCATTCTATAACATTTAATATATCAACTTATAGCATTTCTTTAAATTAAAATATTGTAAATATTTATTCTAAATAGGACAAAAAATAAAATTAAAAAATGAATAATTAAAATTGGATAATTTCCTTGAATGTAGTTACTATTATTAATTGATAACAAAATGTGCACCTTTTAAGGGATTTTAAAATATATTAATTATAGATATGCACCTTAATTATCTCAATCCGTTTTTAATGGTAATTATTTTTTATTTTTTATCCTTAAAAAATTGTATTCTGTTATCTTTCTTTCCATAAACGTATATCATTTTTTTTTCCAGAAATTGAACTATATTCATATATTCGAATTCTGTCATATTATATCGTTTTTTTTTTTTGGAAAAACAATTAAAATTGAAGGTTGAAAAAGTTTTGATTTGATTTGATGGAGAAAATTGTGTCAATTTTAATTAAACATGGTGGCAAATGAAATTGATCAGGTTATTTTTTAAAATATTTTATTAATGTGTCGTATTTTTTTCCCCATGTTATATTGCATATGTTAAATTGCATGTTATATTGCATATGTTAAATTCCCATGTTATATTGCATATGTTCTGCTTTTTATAGCCTCAAGAATTTCAAAGATGCTTATGTCATTCCTGTCGAGCCTATCCCGTGCGAGAGTACATGGGATATACAAAGTTATATTTCAGATCCTAAATTGATGCCGCCTTGTCCAAAAAGAGCAGCAGGAAGACCCAAACTTGAACGGTGGAAGGGGTTCGCAGATGTAAAATTCAAGAAGACAAAAAGCACAAGCAGTAGATGCCATCAGGTTGGACACAATAGGAAGACTTGTTCAAATTATCCTGTACAAAAACAATGATGTCGTAATGTTAAATCTGTGTTTTTGAGGCATTACATTGTTATAAAATGTTTTTTTATTGAATAATCAGTAATAATTTATATAAAACCATCAGTAGTCATAATAAAAATATAAACAGAAACAAATTGTATGTATATTACTGGTATGAATAATGTATGCAAGATGGTGATACACATTTATTAATGTATAATTGTATGATATAATTCATACATTTTTCATACAGTATTCATACCAGTAATATAATTAATATCCCTTTCTGTTTGTATTTGAAAGTGTATAGTATTCATGCAAAACAAATTTATGGAATAATTTAACATTACTATGTACTATATATCAAATTTTAATATGACATTCATAATTCATATGATTTTCATACATGATTCATACAGTGTTCATATATGTTAAAGTGAGACACATTTAGTAATAATCAGTAGTAATTTATATAAAACTATCAGAGTAGTCATAATAAAAAAACTGGGAAAATACATAAATTGTTCATAAGTTAAAAAAAACAAGTCATTCAAATAAATGCACATTGTGCCATGAAGATTTCTACTTCCTGATACGGAATTTTGGAGTAGGATAATTGGTGGTGTCCATAACTTGTTCTTTATGAGTTCGAGGTCCACCCTTCTTGCTAGCAACTGTTCGTGTAACTTCACTTTCACTGATTGCGCCTTCATCATTCTTTGATTTTCCATAATGTCAAAGTCATCCCTAACATTTTCATTCCCCATTAGAAATAAGTGTCTCAACAATTGACATTGGATTTTAATGTGATGCAAATTATAAAAAAAATCCAAAAGGTGTTTCATCTAGGAATTGTTGAAACTTATCTTGACCTAAAAAGATCAACAAATCCGCAAACACATTCATGTTAATACATGAAGACAAATGTGTTTGTGTCTTCTTCTCCTAAAAAATTGTAAAAATTAAATACATTAATCATACACATATTCATACACAATTAATACAAAACTAATACAGTGAATCATACACAATTCAAACAAACTTACAACATAATATTGAAAAATACATAATTCATACACATAGTATACAAAATATAATGCGGTAAATCATACACAATTCAAACAAACTTACAACATAATATTGAAAAATACATAATTCATACACATAGCATACAAAACATAATACAATATAATCATACACATTTCAAACAAACTTACAACATTCTTTCATACACAATATATTCAACACCAAAATATACAAATCAAAACATAAAGTATAACTAATTATGGATATTACTATTCAACATTATCAAAAAACTTGATACAAAAAAATTTATACACAATTCATACACATTTTATATATACCGTCAAATCATACAGTGAATCATACAAAATTCATACAGTGAATCATACACAATTCATACAGTTAATCATACACAATTCATACAGTGAATCATACATAAAAAATAGATGTCAGCAATTGATATTGTAATATGAAGAGATATGTAATTTCATACAATGAATCATATACAATTCATACATTATTTATTTACACAAAATTTATATTTTAACTATTTTATACCCAAATAACAGAAAAAAAAATAACAGAACATAAATTTTTTTAAAAAAGTTAACTTTTATTAACCTTTGAACTTTTTTTGGGTTTAACTGTTTCTTCTTCTTCTTGTAAATGTGAAGTATCGATTTCAGATGCTCTTGATTTTTTGGATTTTGATTTTATCAACTCTTCCACAAAATCAGATTCAGAATCTGATGATTCCTCGATTTCTTTTCCTTTCCTCTTCTTTCCTTTTTCTTTCGTCCTTTTCTCAGATTCATCTACATTTTTCTTTTCTTTCCCTTTTCTCTTCTTCTCGTTTTCCTTTGGATGTTTGTTTATTTTTTTTTCTATTGTTGTTTTCCCTGATCTAGATTTAACTTTAACAGATGAATGTTGAGATTGTGTTTGTGATAAAATTTTGAAAGATGGAGCATGAAAATCGTCTGAGCTTGCTTCTTCATTCAATCTTCTACTTTTTCTCGGGGTTTCGTTGCCTCTTTTCGACATTGTACGATTTGTTTATCGCAAGAGTTGGAGATTTGAGTGCTAAAAATGAAGATTTGAATGCAAATATTTGAGAATTCTTGAAGAAGACTGTTAAGAGAGAAGTGATTTTGAGAGAAAATTTTGTGAAAATAAATTAGGCGTGCGAATTTTGGTGAAAAGTTTTGATAGGCGTGCAGAGGTAATGATTTTGAAAAAGAGTTGGGGAAGAACAAAAATTTGGGGAATATAATTTTTTTTTAGATAACGTTTTACAGTTTTAAAAATAAAACTGTAATTGTTTTAGAGATAAAATCCCTATTATTTTGTAGTTATCTTAAAAAAGGTAACTATATAATATTTAATTTAAATTACATTAATTAAGAGTTTGTTTAAAAAAGGTAACTTAAAATAAAACTGTAATTGTTTTAGAGATAAAATCCCTATTATTATGTAGTTATCTTAAAAAAGGTAACTATATTATATTTAATTTAAATTACATTAATTAAGAGTTTGTTTAAAAAAGATAACTTAAAATAATAAATTTAATTAACTACATTTGTTTAAATAAGGTAATTGAATTATTTAAATAAGTTAATTATTATTTTAAAAAATTAATGAGAATAATATATTATTTCTTGATATGCTATAACTTGATAATAATATGCTATAAGTAGTTTATTATTAAAAAGTTTGTTTATAACTTGATATTTAACATCTTAAATGTGTGTGTAGTGTTATTTTTATGTAATTGTAATTTTATATTAAAACCATGAGATTTATGTAATTCACCTTTAACCTCATCAAAGGAAGGGAATTAAGATGATTAGCATTGCTAACGTTCAAAGAGAATCTAGTTATTAGAGATGGAGTCAAATTTTCACCGAGTGATATCAAAATATAAACTAGTAGAGCAAAAGAAGTCTAGGGAATCGCTATATATACATAAAAAAATATATTTTCATCTAGCTATACAATATAATTTTTCACGAAATGATGTCAATTATTTATGCGGCTCTATCACGGCTAGTTTTTAGCCAGTTCACAACTATCTACCTAAGAATTGTTAATTAAAAAAGATGCAAATTTCATAAAGCAAAAAAAAAAAAAAAAGAAATTGCTAATACAACTACTAAAATATTATGTGTATTATCATATATATCCAAACTAATTTCATCATCCATACATTAAAGTAGTAAACTTTTACATACTTTATTTATAACTATAAGCACCAAATATGGAGGATATATATCATCATCCATAGTATCAAAACAAAAAACTTTATACAACTTTTTGTTGTTGTGATTTATACACATTGTTAAGTTATTTTTCTGTTACAAAACTAAGCTTTTATGACTTTGATATAATAAACAAAAAATTGAGTGATATGAAATCAATCCTTTCCTTCACTTATAAATAGGGGCGAAGCTAGAGTATAGAAAACAAATTCAGTAGAATTCAGTAATTTCAGTTTCAACCTTTTTATTTGTATCATACGTTTTCAATCCTAACTTTGTCTCTGCTTATAAATGTTTATTGATACACAACAAAAAATCCAACACAAACTTGAAATGGAGATTAAAGTGGTACAACAAGAAAAAAAATCACCCCTCTTAGAAGAAAACTTAGAATTACCACAAGTTGAAAAAAATATCATACAAAAAGCAATTAGCCAAACATTTCAAAGCACATCACACTTAGCCAATCTTCTACCTACTGGTTCTGTTCTTGCTTTTCAACTTTTGTCACCAATATTTACAAATCAAGGCAATTGTGACAAAATTTGTAAAATTTTAACTATAGCACTTGTTACATTATGTGGACTATCATGTTTTATATTGAGTTTTACTGATAGTTTTAAAGACAAGAAAGGGAAAATTAGCTATGGATTCGCGACGATACGAGGTTTATGGATAATTGATGGATCAATTAGAATTCCAAATCAAATTGCAAGGAAATATAAGTTGAAATTTATTGATTTCTTGCATGGTTTTATGTCAATGTTGGTTTTTGCTACTATAGCTTTGTTTGATCAAAATGTGGTGAAATGTTTTTATCCAAAGCCTTCTGATGAATTAGAGGAGTTGCTTGTTGCTTTGCCAATTGGAGTTGGAGTTATTTGTAGTATGTTTTTTGTTGTGTTTCCAACAAAAAGACATGGGATTGGTTTTCCTCTCACCTCTAATTAACGTGGTCGGTCAGGATTCATATAATCGAACTCAACTTGATTGAGACTGAGATATTGTTGTTGTTGTATAAGTCGCGTATTGCTATTTGAATGAGGTGGTGGATGTGTTTTTTGTTGAAAACGTCGCGGAATTGGTTCTCCCCTTACCTTTTTGTATGATAAGTGGAATTCATATAGCAAATCCCGACTTGTTTGGGACTACATTGTTATTGTTGTTGTTGTACTAGTCGCGTTATTTCTTTTTGGAATATGACGTGGTGCGTGTTTATATAATCAACTTAAATTTATTTGAGACTGAGACATAGTTATTGCTATACTATTTGCATATTGCTTCTTGAATGACTTGGTGCATGTGTTCATTTATTTCGTAATTGTTTTTTGGATGAGAAATTTATACTAGTAAGTTTTTTGTTGTGTTTACAACGACGTTTTACATGGTTCGTACGTAAGTAATTGAGAAAATTACGCAACAAAGTAAACTTATATTATTTAATTACTCATCATAGCTTCAGTTTGCTATGATTATCATTCGCAACGAACATTATGCATTAATTATGTGGGCTGACTTCAGATTTGTTTAATTAGTCATGTTTGTATATATATAATTCGCCAGATATACAAATACATATGTATAATATACAATTTTTAAGCTATATACATATACAATTCACCTCTCTTCCACTCTCTACCTTCTCTCGCTCGCCTCTCTCCTCACTCTCTCGATCTCGCTCGCCTCTCTCCTCCCTCTCCCAACCTCTCTTGCCATATATACAAATAAATATGTATAATATAGAATTATCTAACCAATATACATATACAATTCACCTTTCTCCCACTCTTTCCTCCCTCTCTCTCGCCTCTCTCCCACTCTTTCCTCCCTCTCTCTCGCCTCTCTCCCACTCTTTCCTCCCTCTCTCTCGCCTCTCTCCTCTCTCTCCCAGTCTCGCTCGCCTCTCTCCTACATATAATATGTAGCTACAAATTGTAATTATCAAACTATAGCTATGGAAAGTAATTAATTATTTTTAAGTTTTTATATATGAAAGTTTTCCATTAAATTTAACTTAATTACTACCAGTTCAAAATGTATTTTTCTAGTAATATTAGTGTATATTAAATTGTTACAGTAGATTACGTAAAAAAAAATAAAAAGTTCAAAGTTTAGTAATTAATTGTGAAACACATTTGATTGGTTATATAAGGGTATTCCTCAAAACACCACTTCTTTTTGTAGACAAGATTAAATGGGCCTCTTAATGGGCTCGTAGATAAAGCTCATTCAAATATGGGCCTCAATTAACATGCTTTCGAGAAAATTACTTGTATGATATTTTTTTAAGAAATAATTTATTGATTTTAGCGACATTTTTTATGTATTGTTGTCTATAGATTGTTTGTTAAGAAATTAACGTATTATAATTGTATTAATTAATTTATATTATAAATGTATTATCCATAATTGATACTTGTAGTATATGTGTCTTATAATTGTTCTCTTTAATACGTCTTACACTATATTATAAATGTATTATAAGTGTACAATGAAAAAAGTTATTAATATAGATGATAAATATTTTCTTATATAGCATATCTATATAAGTTTTCCTGTTCTTCCTCAACGAAGTGGATGAAACTGAAGAATCTAAAACCTTCCCCGGCCTGTAAATTAGGTGGGATAGACAAAATTTTGAATCGATAATAAAAATTTAGTCGTTGTTTTAAATATAATAACTATTTTTTATCACGAAAATAACATTTGAATGCCCTTATTTAAAATATATATGGACCAACACCAACACAAAACGCTAAGATTCAATCGACAATTCATAGAATTTAAAATTTCAGAAACTATTCCTGAAGTTCGAACTTTATAGCGAGTTAACTCTATCTCGATAGATTTGGTGATATGAAAAATCCTAGTAATTGATGAGATGGAAAATTCCTAAACAAGGAGATACTATATGATTGGACTTTTTGCTTGTATGTTGATTATGATTCTTTTTTTTTCTTTTTTTGAATCTTCAAATACAATGAGTGCTCACTTATTCTCCATGATGTAACACATTTAGTTATTCCCATTGTTCATTCTTTGGAAAAAAAATATATTGTTGTTGTACACATTCTTTCAATATTTATTGTGTATAATAATTTATACGTATGAGGGGCGAATAAAATAATTAAATATATATATATAATTAAAAAGCTAGAATAAAAATCAAAGATAAATGTACTATAGTGACACTAATTGACATGTTGCAACTCAATCGATCGATTCAAGTACTTCATTTTCAAACTTAACTATAGACCTCTTGGAGGATAGCAAAATCCTCAATCAATTAGCCTAGAATAACATATATTATACGAGGAGATAAAATTTTCTCTCGAGTATATTTCTATCCCCTCTTGGATACCTCTCTTACATTAAGTAATATAGCATTTGCAATGTATCGGACATCTAAGTACTGTATTCGAGAGCAATAAAAAATTTATTTTTTTCGTAATAGGGTTAACTTCCGACATAAAATGTAATTAGCCCATATGAGATTTTTATGCTTTATATTATTAAAAATTATGCTCATGTTTCCCTAGTTAGTTGAGTTAAAAGTTTGAGTTTCCTAATGAGATTATTTTGAGTCCATTTACAAAAATGAAAATTTATCAAGTTAATTGATGATAATAATATATGTAAGTACTATTTTATTAATATTATGCTCTATTTGTATATGTACTTCTTTTGTTTAAGAGATAATGAACAAGTATCTCCTTAACCTGTGCTCGAAATCTCATAGACACATTTATACTATACTAAGGTCATATTATCCCCATGAACTTATTTTATTAATAATTTTCTATCCCTTTTCGGCCCATGGGGCACTATCTTGTGGGTCCAATGCTGGTTGACTTTTTTTTAAAGCTAGTGCCACGTAGGCAGAAAAGAGGTAGAAAATTACTTATAAAATAAGTTGAGAGGGTAATAGGACCATAGTATACTATAATTGTGTCTCTGGGATTTCGGACATAATTTGAGGGGATATTTATACATTTTTCCTTTGTTTAAATATAACGTTGCTTAGAAAAAATTAGATTCCCAGACTACCAAGTTTTATGTGGTGATTTAACTATCATTTTCCACCAAAATCCAAATTGCCTCTTAAGTCCATCACTCATATATATTTAAACTAAAAAATATATATCAACCCTAAAAAATAATTTACACTTGTCATTTCATGACCATATATATATTTAAAGAAAAGTACTTTTTTAATTAGTTCATAGTCTATTTTCTACTCATGGTGTTTTGTTGTTGAGAGTTCAAATATATATCAAATTTTTGAAAAGTATTTGCTTCCATTAAATATTTTCCTTTATAATTTTACAGTTGAAAATGAAGGGAACTCATGAATATTATCACAAGAAAATGTTGATAAGATAAGACAGGCTCTTCTACTAAGGCCTCTCAAATCCATATTTTGGATAAGATAAGACCCCACAAAAATATTATAATATTATCCATAATATAAAAATTTATATTTATCTATTTTTTCCCATTTTCCAATAAGAAAAACCCAATCATCTAGCTATCCTTTTATCTTTAACAGACATTTGTCACCATGATATACATAATTAATTATTGTTTTTTATATTTATCTTTACTCAATAAATAGAAAGAAATTAATATAGTAAAAACAATAATATTAAAATAAAATTAACAAATAGATAAACAATTTAGTCAAATTACTTTTTGCTAAATATTTTTTAAAGAGTGTCAAAACAAAATATAACAAGTAATATATATATATATATCAAATTAATTATTAGTAATAATTTTTAGAGTTAATACATTTATTTGATAGCTAGTTTGAAGTTAAGTTATTTATGTATTTAAATTTAGATATGTAAAATAGCATTATAGTTTGATTTTATTTTTCTTACGTAAATGTAGTAGTATATTTAATAGTTATATGAGAGAATATATTAATAACTTTACACAAGATTAAAAAGTGAAATAACGGAATTTTTTATAATTAATCTTAGCTTATAATAATATAAATATTTTTTCATAATTAATCTTTCATTAGTACATGATCTATAGCTCTAATCGACTATCAAACGATCTTTGGTTTGTGTTTCAGAAGATGTAACAATCACATAAACATCATCAAAATGATTGTTTTAATTGGTCTTTTTGTTCCACTCGTTATATAAAACTAACATGAATTATGCACACATTTATATAAAACTTAATACTATTATTATAATTTATATGCATAAATTTATATAATACTTAATACTATTATTATAATTTATATGTATGATAGTGTATGAAGTAAAATACATGTATTAGCAAATATATGGACTAAACTAACATTATTTGTAGTAAGAGTTTTTTAGTTTGTTTAAAAAGTAAATATTTTGCAAAATGAAAAAAATATTTAATTCTTTTTTTCAAATTTGTGACATCTCCCTAAGGCCTAATCCCTGTAATAATTAAGTCAACCTAAAAAGAAAAAGGGAAAAAAAAATCATAACTAAGGATATTGATCTATATATTTTATGCTAATAATTCTTATATTATAATTCCGTACGTTACTAATCTGCATAATTATTATAATTACTAGCATTATACTTATTCTTGCATGTCCCATAACCAAACAACCCCTTACTAATTGATTAATTAACTCATTGTAGTAAATATGGTTAAATAATTCACCACCATATTTTGTGATGCCTAATTAATTTGTTACATATTAAGCTCAAGTTAAAGCCTAATTAAACACTTAATTATAAACTAACAAAGGATAGCATCATTAGTTGGATTTGGGATATATTGGCAATCCTCAAAATATTAGAAATTGATACGAAATTAAAATACATTGATGAAAATGGAGAACTTATTTGAAATCTTCAAGAGAATGGAAAACACCAATCTTCGTCGATTAATTCATGTTTTAAACATTTCAATTTATATGACATAATTTT
Source organism: Solanum chilense (assembly GCA_032847665.1). Taxonomy (NCBI): domain Eukaryota; kingdom Viridiplantae; phylum Streptophyta; class Magnoliopsida; order Solanales; family Solanaceae; genus Solanum; species Solanum chilense. Next base: position 3,628,701 of record CM064972.1, read on the forward strand.
AATTTATCTAAAAGAAATATATAATTGCTTTACTTAAATCGTAAATCTATGTGAAATAACTTTTTACTTTACTCTCAAGATAAAGATAAATTTTACATACATATCATCTCTTTAGATTTCACTCATAGCATTACAGTGACTATATTATTGTTGCAAAATAAATATTTTACGTTTAATAGTTAAAAAAAATAACTTTAAAATTTCTCTTATACTAAAAAAACATCTTTAAATTAATTAGATCACACATTTAAAAAGAGAGAAATGTTGAAAACTCTATTGAATTTTGACGCAAATTATTAGTTTCATTCTCGAATTATTGACAATCTTAAAAATATTCATCTACTTGATTAACTAGACTTAGATACACCCTCGATACACTTCTTATCTGCCATGTAACATAACAACTAATGTCAAACTCTTGCAGGAGCATGAGACTAGTAATAAAAACTGAGAGAAGTGTTGAAAACACTTCTAAATTTGAATAGATTTTAGGAGCATATTTAAGTTTAGTTAATTAAATAAAAACGTGTTCTTAACACTGTCAATAGTTCAATATGAAATTAATAATTCACGTCAAATTTTTGAACGCTTCTCTCTATTAAAAGTTTTATTTTGTGTCAAGTAATACGATGTCACATAATTTAATACAAATGTTGTATCGTTATTATATTCCGCAGTAAAAAAAAATAAAATAAAAATTGTGAAATACCATTAGGATATTTTAGGAAGAAGACAAATAAATCGAAATAATACGAACCGTTCATTCGTCACCTGAAAAAACACCCCCTCCATTTTTAACAGCTTTTCTTCCCCTTACAAACTTCTCTGTTCAGTGTACTTCTCTGTTCACAAGTCACTATTTTCTATCTCTACTCTCTCACTGCCAATGGAGTCTCGCGTGTTGACCGGTGGCGCCACCGCCATTCGCGGTGGTCTCCCACTTCTCCGGAAGCCGGCGGCAGTGATGAAGTTCACCACTGCCGCCAGTTGCGGCAGCAACAGGGACTTCCCTGCTGGTGCTGTTACGGCAAAACCAGTCGGACCTCTGATTGCCGGCCCCAATTTGATTTGGGGACGACAATTACGTCCGGCTATCCTTCTCGAAGCTTCACCAAAAAGGGAATCCATTAAGCCGTGCTCCGCTGCAGCTTCTTCTTCCGCCGGAAGCAGCGATTCCTCCGGGTAAGGTCCATTTTCAGTTTCTTACTTATTGACCCGACCCGTATTACGTTTCATTTGAATTTTGACCCGTTTTCTTTTTCTTCGCCCAGGGAGGCTAAAATCGGGTTTTTCAACAAAGCAACTCTGACTACCGGGTTTTTCTTCTTCATGTGGTATGTCTCGACGACTCATCGTTTTATAGCTGGTTAGAATTATATACGTATTAATAATATTTAGATTAGTTATGAAATAATCTTTCGATCTTTTTTTATTCCTGTAGTATCAGTTATTTTATTTGTTATTCATATATATGTAGGATTTAATATATATGTAGGATTTAATATATAGGCAGGATTAATACATGAATAACTTAGTTTTTATTCAACTACGATAGTATTTTAATTCTTTTATTAACGGTTAAACAGTTTTTATGGTGAAATGACTAATTTGACCTTGATTTTTGTAGGTATTTTCTGAATGTGATATTCAATATCCTCAACAAGAAGATCTACAATTACTTTCCTTATCCTTAGTACGTATTCCAATGTGATTTTTTTGTTTTGTTTTCTATGGTGTAATCAATATTTGATTGTAATATAAGGAACCTTTTTAAAAATATTTTAATCTTTTTTTTTTAATAATAATTATTGTGATAATCTTTTTATTATATATGCAGTTTTGTTTCTGTTATACATTTGGCTGTTGGAGTGGTATATTGTTTGGTGAGCTGGACTGTAGGTCTCCCAAAAAGAGCTGTAAGTGTTTTTTTTTAACTTGTGTATATTTTTTTACTCAATCAAATGTCTTGAGATTTACTTATATACGTTGACAGTGTAAAATAAACTTTAAGAGTCACGTTAATGATAAATACGATAAATGATTCTCATAAAGAAATGATATTAGTAATGTGGCAAATAAGGTAAGTTGCTTGCGTAAAAATCTTTACACTCTCATTGTATATAAGTTTAAGTCCATAGTGTGATACGAAAATTAGTTTCTCGAGTGAGTTGTGATTGATTTTTAAAATATGTATTTCCTTCTGGAGAAAAAAAATACTGGAGATCTCCAATTTGATTTGAGTTTGACTGTGAAAGACGATGATCGATGGCCATAAGGAAGTAATGTTATAAATGCGGAACACATATTTTGATTCTTGGTTCATTATTGTCATGTATAAATGCACCACGTTAATAAAACTATATAACAAGATTTCGGTATCGATTGTGTAACATTGTTTTAGCTTTAATAAAACACATTTTCCTTGACTAATTCGTTTAGAGTTTTTACAAGACTGCAACATTCTGATTTGCTGTGAGTTTTCGATTTCTCTTTGTAGCCTATTGATTCAACACAACTGAAGCTGCTCACCCCTGTTGCCTTTTGTCATGCGCTTGGCCATGTTACCAGCAATGTCTCGTTTGCTGCAGTTGCTGTCTCATTCACTCACACAATCAAAGGTCACATTCCACCTATGGCTGCAGATAAGTTTTGCGTTATATAATCCGTATTCAAAGTCTAAGACTGTTCTTTTTGTCGTACAGCTCTGGAGCCTTTCTTCAATGCTGCTGCATCTCAGTTCATTCTTGGACAACAAATACCTTTAGCACTATGGCTGTCACTTGCTCCAGTTGTCCTTGGTTAGCCCTGTTCTTCTCTGTCTTGTTCCACTCGGGTTGTAGCGATAAACACATTCTTATTATTTTGAAATGAGGAAATAGCCTGAAAATTAATCAGTTTCAGGCTGATAAATAAAAATTGTAGATTCTTACATTTTTTATATTTACTAGAGAAAGGGGAAAGTTGTGTGGTCGTCTTTTAGGTGGAAGAGGCAGGGGCCTCATATCCTCGTGTTTATTTAGTAATCGCGTAGTTCTTTTTCTTTGATGTTTTCTGCTTTCTGTTGCTCCATTTTTCTCTGTACCTTGATATTTTGTCGTCATTTCTTTTTCTTACTGCAACCCTGTTTTGAATAACTTCACCTTTTGAGCCGAGGGTAAGGTCTACTACGTACATCTTACTCTCCTCAGACCCCACTTATGGGATTACACTAAGTATATATGTTGTTGTTTGTTGTAAAGGGGTGAGTTTTTAAATACTTATATGCAAGAGGTAATTACCGTGTTGTGATATATCTTTCAACTGGATGTGCAGGTGTGTCGATGGCTTCATTGACTGAGCTATCTTTCAATTGGTTGGGCTTCACTAGTGCTATGATTTCTAACATCTCCTTCACATACAGGAGTATATACTCGAAGAAAGCTATGGTATGCACTATGTAAAACTAATCCGAGTATTAAAACATTATCTAAGGCAATTTTCTGATGAATGCTTCTTTTGCAGACTGATATGGATAGTACTAACGTGTATGCCTACATATCCATCATTGCTCTCATCTTTTGCCTCCCGCCTGCCATTTTTGTGAGTCGGATAACATCAGCATGTCACTTTCTCTTTTTTTCTCGTAAATCTACTTTTTCCTCATTATATACTTTTCATTCTGACAACGTCACAGATTGAGGGACCTAAATTGCTCCAATATGGATTCAACGATGCCATTGCTAAAGTTGGTCTAACAAAATTCGTAACGGATCTCTTTTGGGTGGGAATGTTTTATCACCTCTACAATCAGGTAAACCAGTTAGTAAATGGCTGCTAGATTGACGAAAACCTGTGAAAAACCTTCAACCTCGTAAACATATTAATATGTGACTACATGCATAATTGGCCTGTTTACATGATTTTCCGCATTGCTAATCTTCTCTTTTATGTACTTTTCTTTACACAACCAGGTAGCCACAAACACCCTTGAGAGGGTGGCACCTCTTACACACGCAGTTGGAAATGTGTTGAAACGTGTGTTCGTGATTGGATTCTCTATTGTTATCTTCGGTAAATATCCATCTTTGCTAAGTTATATATGCAGAATCCCATGTTACTGGTATTCTGACAAGAAAACTTAAAACGTATACGTATTTTACAGGCAATAAAATTTCAACACAAACCGGTATTGGAACCTGTATTGCAATTGCTGGAGTTGCAATCTACTCTTTCATTAAGGCCAAGATGGAAGAAGAGAAAAGGGTAAGTCCAAAACGAAATTTTGATTCCTTAACTAGAAAATTTTTGTTCCAAATTTATCAAAATGAATCTAACTTGAAAGGAAAGCATGTACTGTTGGTTAAACACTTTAGGATCGTTTAATAGTTGGTTAGAGTTATGCAGTTACCAAACATCATATTAAGTTTATAAATGAAAACTTACCTCCTAACCAGTTATCAAACGTGGTACTACCTATGCAGAACTTAATACGTGCATAACTCATCTCTAAACCAGCCATCAAATGACCTCTTGTGACTAGTGGTTTATCTTGCCAAATGCCAAGCTTATTTACCATTATATGATAGTGATCGTGCATGTATCCGTCTCATGTATCTTTACCACCCGTGTGAAAACTCTATTAGAACTGTGGACTTCACTCATCTACCACTCGACCTTTGCCACAAAGATTGTTTCCTTGATTCTATTCTTGATTACCGCATGCATTGATTTAACTATATCGAGTTACTAATATCTACTAAAACTGAAATGATTTTCTTCACGTCGATGTTCATCTTATGATCTTATTCTTCTGCAGCAAAAGAAAGCCGCCTGAAAATGAAGGAACGCGGTATCAGGAAGAAGGTTGTGATGGACTCTGTGTTGATTTTTCAGTATTTTCTCCTGTCCAAATAAAAGATGAAGAAGGGAAACCTCTGCTTTTCTTGGAGTTCTGTAGTTTAGTTTGGAGTCAATTGTTTTGATTCAAAGGTCAATTGCCTGCTAATTTCTGTATACTTGTGATTATTGTAATAATAATAATAATGTACCAACTTCTATATATATTTCATTCCCTTACATCTTGAATTCATTAGACTGAAGATTTTCATATTTTGTTAATACAACATGTGAATTTTCATGTGTATAGCGATAGAAAAACTTATTTGCATCTGATGTTTACTCTGATCTAATAAGTACTTGTTCATGGATGGTTCTACAAATTCTTCTAGATACTTCTACAATAAAAAATTCTTGTGATCTTTATCTTCTACCATTTTTTGAAGATAATTATTCTAGATTTTACACTAGAGTATTTTAGAAACTATACTATAATAATCTATGATATTCCAAAAATCAACTTTATCATTTTTCACAACTATCAATGTAATTATAAATATTTTGAAGATGTAGTAGAAGTGGGAATCGAAAATGGAATATATGGAGAAGTACTACTCTTTTCCCTTATAATGTCACTTGTTGTCGGTGCGGGACAGGGCGTGTTGAAAATTTTAGAGCTATTTATGGTCAAATTTACTCTGCATTCGTTCTGTCCCGCCCTATTGTCATCCCTAGTTGTTGATTTAATCTTGAGCTTATTTTTCCGACCCTCGTTGGTGGGTAGGTTACGAAGGAGGCCACCTTGAGTCCAATACCTTTTACAACCTTTACAAAAATAGCGAGGTTGTGACATGTTGTAATTGTTGTATGTAACAAAATTTGGTATTTGTTGATTCACATCTTGGACACTTTAAGGGCTTTGTTGCTTTAGTAGTTTTCATATCAAGAATATATATATATATATATATTGATGATGAGAAAATGATGTAGTGTTACTCTAACCTATAGATAGATCTTGGTGCAAAAATAGATATGAATATGAAAGAAAATAAGTGTTATGTTGTGTTTTTGTTTGGGAGAAATGGTGTGTTGAGGTGAAAATGCAATATGAATGAAGGTGTAGGACAAGGTCTTATATGGATTTTTTAAAAAATTGAATTTAAGTTATATATATAAGGGTACGGATGTTAAATAGGTGGATTGAGTTGAAACTGGACATATCAAAATAGCGAGTGAGTCATTGACTTTCCTTTAAATTCACATATACAATTTTTTTTTCCAGTTGGATTGAAATTGAGTAAAAATCGAATCATAATTCAATTTGCGCAATTTTTAATAACTTATGTATAAAAAAGTTGTTTGTTTGAGTATCTACTACATAAAATATTTTTTTATATTATGACTATATATAACTATTAAGTAAAACAAGTGAGAATATTTCTTATGGGTCAATTAGAATTACATATCAGCTAAGTTTTTAAGTGAGATGAATTAAGTTGATCAATATAAATCGAATAAATAAAATAAGTGAGTCATTAACCTATTTGAACCGAAAATGATTAAGCAGATCATAAGCTAATTTTGTTACCTCTATATACAACTAATGTACAGATTTTGTTACGCAGACGATGAAGTTTAGCCAATGATAATATGTTTACTTAAATATTAATCAATGATCATCAAAAAAATCATACACAATTCAGGTGTGGATTAACATAAAGACTCAAATGAGCATGGCTTAACCTAACATTAAATTTCGAACACTTCAAATAGTTTTAATAAAACTTCTGACTTCATCATTACGAGTAAAAAAACGTAAAAAAAAAAGCGAATCGTCGATGGTTGGGTCCATTCGTTAGGTAGGAATGAATCAAAATCGTCCATATGCTAAATTTATTATACAAACCGACCATGCTTTGACATATGGAATCTACTGAAATAGTAATGGGGCCAATATGGAATTAATAGAAAATTTTGGGGTACAAACAAACACCGGCGGAAGGTATACAAAGCATACCATTGGGGCCGCATATCGGTTGGTTCGGTTCGATTTTAAAATTTATCGATTTGGCTTATTGATTATCGGTTTGTATAGAAGTCAAAGTGTTATACAATCATTAAGATATTGACTTATGGATAATTAGTTTATCAGTTATTGACAATTATCAGTTCGGTTATTGATTTAACCGTAAAGATTTGACACAAAAAGAAAACATTAAAAGTCACTTGGAAACAATGTGACAACCCAAATAAACCATGCACATAAGTTCACAAATTACATCTTGCTCAAAAGCAAATACTTTAATATTGTAAAATAACCAAGAGTTTGAAACAACCAAAATAAAAGTAGAAAATCGAATCCTAAGTTAAAGACTTTATATACAAAATTGTATACATATAATTATTTAATTTACTACTCGATTATTGGTTAAAGAAAAAACCTCAAATATTAAAAATTGAAAGCCCGATAAAAATAATCAAAAACTTTAAATCAATAAACCGTTACTGATAAATCAATAATTTTTTTCAATTTAAATTATCAATCTTGGTTCAATTTTGAACAGCCCTACGTATCAATTATCACCACCGTCCCTTGAGTCTCATAATTCTATTTGTAGCCCCACATGTTTGTAGTTTAATCTCTTTGGTACCATTTATTTATTTCTACAAAATGAAGAATGGTCGGTGATGTTTATGCCATGAAAGGTAAAATTTTGATTGGTAAGATTTGATAATGTGATATTATCATAATATACTTGTGGACATTGTTTGTACAACTTTTCATTTTTTAAACATAAAATAAAATAATATTATTCTCTTCGTTTACTTAACAATCATAAAAAATTGTGAGAAATAATCAAGATTTAAATTCAGTACAAATAAAAATAATAGATATTGATTTTTCTATTGTTGATTAATAAAGTCATCGAGAATATGTATTGTTATATAATATAACAAAGTTAACTGATATATGTTCTTAGACTACAAATATTATGACAAATATTTATACAATACAATAATCTAGATGTAGGAAATTATTTATATGATACACCATTATTTTTCACAAGTAAATTATTATTTTCTATCTCGATATGATTTTCAACTTGGATAATTATATGTTTATGCCAAGGGAAGCTTTCAAGCCTACCTGATTGTTCGAGAAACTAATAAGGAATTCCCAACCCATAAAGGGATAAATTATAAGTGAAGAAATGATCGCATAAAAAGTTGTCTTTATTATCTCTCCATTTAAATTATGTTGGAGGAAAATATAGAAAAATTTGATATATCCAACACGTATAAATAGTGTGTATATATCTAATAAAATTTATAAATTTAACGATTGAAATGGTCGAATATAATAGCACTGATCCAAATTCGAATTTGTCTTTTAAGAAAATTATTCAATATGTTTGAATTATTGATCTATAACCTAATAACTTCAAATAATTAGAACTCCAAGCTCATGCATTTCTAATCTCGGCTCCATCTCACAGAATAAAATTAGTTGAATAAGATTTGAATTTCTTTTAAATGAAATTCACAATCCTCTAATTAATTAAGCAAATTAAATTAGTCTGCCAATGTTGCACACAAAAGTATATTATTGTGAGATCCTCTAATTGTTTGTTTTAAGTCAAATTAGCATGATTTACCCCCCCCCCCCTAAAAAAAAAATCACAACATTAAGAGTATTTTTACACCTCTTATCTTATGTAGCTTTCTTTCTTTTCGATATATTGTTATAGTACTTTATTCACTCACCCATCAATTTCCCCCTCAAACATATCACTAGTAGATATAAAATTGTAGATGAAAATCAATTAATAACATCATATTGTGAGGAGATAAAAAAGGTATGAAGAGGTTCGAACTCTGGATATGAACAAAATCTTGTTGGAAACATCATTTTGAATAAACTCTGCAGAGCGCAATATGAATTTATTCAAAGCTCTAATGCGAACCCCAAACATCGTGTAGACAACCAAAAAAAGAGGGATGAAGAGAGTTGACCAAGGACATAAGGCAGGGCCAAAAAGATTGGTGCATTTCCTTGTTTTGTTATTGATGGTCAAGCATGTTGATCGCTATTGTGGTCTAGTATGGAGGATTTAAGTGTGTTTGTTACTCAATCATTCTAGTAATCATTAATCATCAACACATACTAATTTTCTTTTTGCATGTATATACAAAACTATATATAAAGATGGTAAATATACTGATTTTCTTTTATCACTCTTTTATACTTATCTTTTCTAACTAATTATTAGTTGCTGAGCTAGCTAAAACGATTTAAAGATAATCTTAATATAATGTGATATTTTCCTTTTAAGTTAAATATGTACAATTTTATTCAAAATGTGTCACATTATTTTAGTTCTAAACTATATAAATACCTTATTTTTCCTTTATACTTTATATGTAAGAGTTTTATTTACGTACACCCAACAATTTAAACTTCAAACTAAGCTCGACATGACCTATCACATTCCAAAGACTAATCTAGAGATTTATCATGCGTAGCTAGCTCACATATCCTAGGAATATTTATGACCAACAAGACTCACTTATTTCTTTTCTATATTAATGACTTTTTGACTCATAAATAAATAAATTAAAAATATTATATGAGATTTTAACGCATAAATTAAGACATTATATCAGAGTCAATATCTACTGGAACGTCAAAAGTATACTTTGCATTGAAGTTTAAACATCCAAATAATCACAATTCTTTTGACAAACTACTTTTTTTTTTAAATATATTATATATATATATATTTATAAAATTTTATAGTGTGACTTTTTTTTTTTTTGGGCAAAATTTTTATTAATATTTGAAAATTGATTTGATTATTATATACTTCCACTTCCCTTCGACAACCAAAGTTTTCCGTTTGAGAAATCAGCAACAATGAAGATGAGCAGTACGCAAGGTCCACACTCTCTGGCCTTTCGGGTAATGAGACTCTGCCGTCCTTCGCTTCACGTCGAAATTCCGGTCAGATTTGATCCTTCCGATCTGTTGTTCGGTGAAGATCTCTTCGATGATCCCGTCGCCGCTTCTCATCTCCCTCGACTCCTCGCTGACACCGTCTCCGACGGAACTACTACCTCTGCGGCTGATCCATCGGATCTCTCTTACCGGAATAGATTCCTTCTTCAGCATCCTTCTGATTCTCTTGGCCTCCCTGGTCTCCTCCTGCTACCTCAGTCCTTTGGGTTAGCTTCGTTTTGCTTTCTCTATCTTAAATGTTAGTATTAGTATACTCTGTTTGTGGATTTAGTAGTGGTTTGACTATAGGTTTCCGAATATAGATGGATTTTGGTTATAACAAAAGGAGAAAGCATTTTATTTTAATTTACGAAGATGGAGTTGAAAAACAGGTTTGGAGCAATTCTCCAAATTTGGAATAACTCCAAGCTCCTGTGAATGTGGCTACACTATGTATCTGGATTTAAAATCATTACTGTCAATCTGTCATACTTATTTTTGTAAGATTCTTACTATAAGGAGTAGTTAATATTTTTAGCTACATGATATGTAACTTACAGTGCTACTTTTTATGCAGTTTTAAAATGTGGACATTTGATGTTTTGAAATTGAATGAAGTGATGTTCAAGTTGCTATATAATTGGATGTTTGGCCCTGTACTGTGATATCAGTCCTTTGAGTTAGCTTCATGTTCTTTCTCTTAACTAAAATGTTGGGGCACTTGTATCTGGATTTAAAATCTGTGTATACACTTCTTAAGATGTTCAGCACCTACTTTCGTTCTATTTTAGAAGGCTATTACTTTTGAATAGTTCAGTTGGTTTTAGTAGTATTGTTTTTGAAGTGCACTACTTGATGTATACTACTTCTCAATCATGATGAGGTTGTACAAGGGATCAACCCTTAATCTGTTCCTATGACTTACTGGCTGATGTATTGACACTACATATTCAAAGGTGGGTGCCGTGGTGTATGTTATTTGCAGAGGACATACTATTAATTGAAGAGATGCGCGGTGGAGTTAACGAGTGGCTAGAACACTGACGACAGGCCCTAGAGTCTAAAGGTTTCAGATTGAGTAGGACTAAAACTGAGTGCCTAAAGTGCAAGTTCAGTGTGAAGATCGATGCAGTTTGTAAATTTGTAATAATTTAAAATACAAAAGTTGAAACTTCTAGTATTACTACTGTTTATGCAGTTTTTAAATATGGACATTTTCATTTTTAAAATTTGAAAGAAGTGATCTACAAATTGCAATGAGATCAAATGGTTTGAGCCTTCGTACTCTAATATCCGTTATTATTTTTGAAAATGGAGTATATGTTGTTAAAAATTTTGTTTAAATTTTCTGCATATATTCGAACAAGAAATAATGGGAGATGTGCAATCACTGCTTATATGCTGGATTTGTTGTGATTAGTTGTTGCTGTTTTCCCCTTATCAATTTATGATCTGCAGGGCAATATATTTGGGAGAGACATTCTGCAGTTATATAAGCATAAATAACAGCTCCAATTTTGAAGTTAGAGATGTTACCATCAAGGTGATTTGCTTGCTTAGCTGATTACATAAGGAGCTACTGTAAATAGTGCTAGAGGTTCTATGAATGTATTCAACCTGTTGATAAGCAAGATTCTCTTACAATTTCAACTGAGGTCATAAAATTTGTGAGGTGGCATGGCTGAATTCCTGCTCTCTTGCTAGTCTTAAATGAAGCTGGTGTTTTTACCCTGTTTGAGTTACTTTGTGCATTTTATTACATAAATATTACGAACTGTTAAAAAAAACACAAATATAACCAAATAGGAGTAGTTTTTTTTGTTTCTACTAAGTGAACCATCTTACAAGAAGCGTGTGCTTCTGGTATGGAAACTTTCGTGGAAAAAATAGTAAATGGAGAACAGCAATGTGATAGCAATCTTCTTGTCTTAGGGTCACATTTGCATATTTAGAAATATGCACACACACAGGACATTCTTGACAAAGTTACATAGAGGAAACATTCTATGGCATTTTGTATAAGCCGTGCCTTTATGCTCTTCATTGATCATTTGTTGCTAAACTAAGTTCTCTATAAAAATCCATTAGTTAAAATTTCATTTATTTGAAAAGTGTGTTACGGATGTATCTTACACTGAAGAAAATGAATTAGATCAATGCTCACAATTGAGTCTATGTTGTGAGTGCATGAATATTGAATGTCTCTTAAGTGTCGATTATGAAGCTTTAGTTTTTGTTAGTGGATATGCTATCATTTTTCTACAGTGTGTCTAGCTTAAAGCGTTTCATAGGTAATTATCAAGTGAATATAAATGGCTTATGAATTGTCAGTCACAAAAGGTGAGATAAGATCTGCCGATTTAGACCTCAAGAGTCTTTGATTGTGAGTCAAGTCAATACTGGGATCTTATTTTAAATATATCTTATTTCTCATATATCAGCAAACTGAGATGAGCTAGAAACTGTCATACCTTTGGAATTGGAATCCTTGACTCTAAGAACCGCTTTATAGAAGTGATATTTAATTTTCTACAGGCTGAAATCCAAACAGAGAGGCAGAGGATACTTCTTTTAGATACTTCTAAATCACCTGTTGAGTCAATACGTGCTGGAGGTAGATATGACTTCATTGTGGAACATGATGTGAAAGAACTTGGTGCACACACGTAAGATTCATCATAACAATTGGCGTTCTATGTTGATAGTAACTTTCTACCAATATGATAGTTTACTTATCCAACTCCTCCATTTTTCTAGGTTGGTCTGCACTGCCCTTTATAATGACAACGATGGTGAGCGGAAATATCTTCCACAATATTTCAAATTTATGGTTGCGAATCCACTTTCTGTTAGAACAAAGGTATATAAAAAAAATCCAAGCTGTTTGCATGGTTAATGTGAAAGGATTATATATTGCTTTATTTTCTAATGTATAAGGAACAGTTTTTACTTTTTTTGCTGCTGTTTTAAGATATTTCATATTTGATTTCTTTATTATTTCTCATGTTTGTTCGTACTTTTTCAAGATAATAACTGCTAATTTGTTTCTGCAGGTCCGCGTTGTTAAGGTAGGTTGGTTCAAGCTCATTGAGTGTAAGTTCATGATCTGGCATTCATCCTCTCATGTTGAAATTCTAAAGAAAATGGGTCAAAAAAAATCAGTTTTTGCATTCAGTATTTCGATTTCATTGGTTGGGTTGTGTCAGTTAAGGCCAATGTTTGGTTACATTCAGCATACTGCATCTGACTTGCCACTTTGGAATATCTGCATTTTGCGACCCCTAGATATCATTTGCTTATATGTAATGTCAGTTATTTCAACTCATTTTGGCAGCTTTTAATGGCTAAAAGGATTACGTGAGATCACATTTAATTTTAATAGTACAAACCATCTTGACTCTTGAGAATCATTTACCAGAAGCAGTGATCTCAGCTTCTACATTTCTCATACTTTTTCTGTTCATGACACTAAACCCTTTTTCCTATCCCAGGAAACCACTTTTTTGGAGGCTAGCATAGAGAATCATACAAAATCTAATCTCTATATGGACCAAGTTGATTTTGAGCCAGCTCAGAATTGGAATGCTACAGTACTAAGAGGTGTTGATCACCATCTAGAGAGCAAACGACCAATGAGGTTGACTGATAGATATTCTCTGTTGTACCATGGGAATTGCAACAATTTTTTTTGGTTTAAAATTTTGACATGTTTACCAATTGATTTTAGCTGTCATCTTTGTTCCCTCGACTAAAGTTTGCTGGTCTATTTGATCTGCCAGTGATGTATTTAAGCCTCCTATTCTCTTAAAATCTGGGGGCGGGATCCATAATTTCCTCTACCAATTGAAGTTATCATCAGATGGCTCTCCACTGCCGAAGGTGGAGGGAAGTAATGTCTTGGGAAAACTTCAGATAACTTGGCGGACAAATTTGGGTGAACCCGGACGCCTTCAAACACAACAAATTCTTGGAAGTGTAAGTGAAGTGATTTTTAATATTGAAGTTTTGATGCACTCCTAAGGTATTCTTTGCACACCTTGCAGTCCATTGCTCAAAAAGACATTGAGCTAAGAGCGGTGGAAGTGCCATCGATTATCATGCTGGAGAAACCTTTCATGGTAAGACTGAAGTCATGTCTAATAAAATAATAATAGTCCATTTCTCCTAATTCAGTGCTGACTGCTGTTTGAAACTAGTGTTTTGGGGATTATTACGAGAGTCCTTTTATCTATGGAATTTGTGAGGAAGTTTGTTCATTTGAATTGCATTTGCTAGTTTTCCATATTCTGCTTGTGATTGGTCTGTCATGAATTCCGATGTCTTTGTGGGCTCTTCTGTAGGTACGTCTGAATCTTACAAACCAGACAGACAGGGTGCTGGGCCCTTTTGAAGTTTGGGTGTCACAAAGTGACTCACTTGATGAGAAGGCTATCATGGTTAATGGTCTTCTAACAATGGTGAGACACTGAAATAGCTTCTGCCCTATCCTGATTAGCTTTGTCCTTTCTCTCATTTGATGACCTAATGAAATTACCTTCTTTTTGTTGAAGTTCTTGTTTGGTGCATGCATTTCGTTCTGTTTCTAATTGTCGGACTCTTATGCTCAGCACTGTGGTTGTCATAATATTACTTGTGCACTTTGATGTGCAAGTTCAATTCTATATCAGAATCTTTACTTCATCTACAAGTCTAATTCCGTCCGATTTTTTCTCTTTACAGTTTACAGTTGTTGGGCATAGGGTTACATCTGCATCTTTTTCTTGTCTATTCTAAACTTCTCTTGGTTACAGCATTTGGCACAGGTGGAAGCATTTAGCTCTTCAGAATTAGAGTTGGTGAGGATAATCTTCAATTTATTCTTGTAAAATGGATAGCGCTCAAATACTATCTTTTTTTATCGGATATATCTTTCAGTCGTTTATTTGATCATTCAGTTGTTTCCTTGCATCCTAAAAATGATTCTGAGTGCACTTTCCCATGTAGAATCTGATTGCTGTGAAGCATGGGGTACAGAAAATCACAGGCATTACAGTGTTCGACACACGCGAGAAGAAAACATATGATTCTTTACTGGAATTGGAGGTGAGTTTCATCTTACAGAAATGTTGACATGGAGGATAATGCTTCTTTTCAATTTCATTCCCTCTCTATACACCTTTTCTTATAGTCGAATTTGGTTGCACCCTTCTAACACATGATTGTCCACACATTGTCGACCTCCCTTCAGTATAGATCCCAGACCTCTGTCTACTCTCATTGCCACATGGTATTGATAAGAACATTGTCTGCTGGCAACTAGTATTCCTTAAACACTACGGATGAAACTCAAATTGATCAACGGGCACACCCTTAACTATTCATCCTTCTCTTGGCATTCCAATAACAGCAGCCCAAAATAGAACTCACTGGTTGAATGTCTCATGTTCGAAAAAGTATAGAAAATGTTGAATGTCTTCTTATATCATAATTCTGCATCATACTGCAGGTATTTGTCGATTCACAGTAGGTATTTGATCCAGACATCGTTACAAAGTAATAGGGACATTGATCTGACTGATGATCGGAGTTAGAACTTTTACAGCTCAGAACATCACAGTTAAGATCTAGAGTACATCTCTAAATGCCAAACAACGAGACAGGTACTTGCCTGTTCAATAGCCTCAATGGTTCTTGGCATTCATCCAGAAGATCTTTAAACGATTAACTTGTGTTTTTATCGATCGATCGACAGTGTACACTAATTATGCACATGTTATTTTCTCAGTATAGTTTTGTGCCTTTCCTCTACCAATTGTGCTACAATATTGGGAAAGTTCATGTTTTCAATTTTTTCCCCTTACTCCCCTATCTTTAAGCTAAATTCATGAAGAGAGTTTTGACACTTGATGTTAGGATTGAATCCACACACACTTGATGAATGAAGAACTTTCAAGAGAAAGAGATAAGATCTAGAGAGAAAGAGAAACCAATATTTTGTGGTAACACTCCGTGAGTAAACTTCCACGGCGGTGGGGTATATATATTAATAAATCAGAATATTTTTGGTTACAGAGAATAAATAGTACATCAAATATTAATCAGGCTTTACAACCTAACACTCTTTGAGAGTCTACCACAAGACACTCAAAAAGAATTTATTGAAAGATTGGTGAAGAAAAATTGTTTTTTTGTAGTAGTAAAATTTTTAGATTAAAAGCATACATTTTTATAATCTATTTGATTATATATTATGTAAATTTTTTCACTTCCAACATAAAAATTGAAACAGTTCTTTTTTTCTATAAGGCTTCAAACATATTTTCAGGTGAAATACATGTTCAAATACCCGTTCAAACTTGAAATATCTTTTATGTGGTCATTCACATAAATATTCTTATTTTATTGTGGGTTTTAACTTTTTACCCTCAAATTTTTTGACCTTCAACACTTTTAAGTAAAAATAAGTGGTCAAAAATATTATTGACACTAAAATTACCTTCAACGCTTCAAGTAAAAATAAGTGGTCAAAAGTGTTGTTGACACAAAAATAACAAATACTTCTTTGCTCAACATAAATTTATGTTTTTGTGTCACAATATAAACAAGTTATAACGTATTGTAAACTTGATTCTTACATAACTTGTGTTGAACGAGACAAGTAAGAATTTAGAAGTTATGTCGTGTTATTTAACTTAATTCTTATATAATTTGTGTCTAGCTAGGTAAATCGACTTATGCAAAACCAAGCAAGAATTCTTTAAATTTATTGAATCGAATTAGGTCATAAAATATTATACAACTTAGGTTGCATAAATAGATTTTTTTTTGTAATTTATGTTGAACAAATTTTTATCGATATACTAGGTAAAAAGAATATTTTGATCTACAAATTATGAGCCTTTAATATGTGAATTCATAGTGTTTTTCTCTTCATTTTTTTTCGTTTTTCATCTATTTGTATGTCTCGTTTTCCTTTATTTTCGTTAACAACATTTTTCATGAGATTAGCTTCATAGGTTTGTTTTGATTTCACTTCAATTTCCTTGATATGTTTCTGAGTTGTGTTTGTGGAGTTGAGTTGAACAAATTAACTTTATTACCTATGCTGAAATCAAAGGATGATGATACATGAATAATTTTTTATTCTTAGTTGAACAAATTAATTTTATTGATTCTGAAGATGCTACATGAATTATTTTGAATTTTTAGTTGAATAAATTATACTTATTGCTTTTCTAGAAATCAAAGGGAGTTCAATTTATCGTTATGGCCAACTGAAGAACTGAATAAATTATACTTATTGTTTTTGCTGAAATCAAAGGGAGTTCAATTTATCGTTATGGCCAACTGAAGAACTAAATATCAATAAGGTTACCCTTATGCAAGAATTAAGAGATAATACAATTGTATAATTTTTTTTTAATCATAGCTGTCAAACTATGAAAGTAATAATTATATTTTTTGCATTATTCATCTCTTAGCTTTTTAGTGGCAAAATCATTTCCAGAAAATAGAGAAAATAGGAAGAAAATCAAGGATATAAATAGTATACTACAAAAAAATAGTAAAATGGCATATTAGTTAGTTTGATATATCCAACAAAATGAGTGGAATTAAGACAAAATTTAGTAAAAAGAGATTGTCACCGAATGAAGTCAAAATCAAAAAAAAAAAAAAAAAAAATAGTGGCTGAGCCACAACAATTTATTCAATATTTTATATTATATATATTGTTCTCATAAATTCTAAAAAAAAAAATACAATTAATTATAATTTATTAATTAATTTTTCTTTTTCAATTGAAAATATATTTTTTTTGTAACATTTTGTAAGAAAATAATGAACACATGTAAATTATTGTATGTTACGTAACAACCCAAATATTTCAATCTCTTTTATTGATGATAGTTTTGAATTTTTTTTCAAGAGAATCAATTATTATAAAAACTATTAAGATTATTCTAAAAGTGTTTAAAAATAAAATTAAGACTCTATTTCATTGAATATGTCAATTAGAATACCATTTTTACTGATATAACATTTGATAAATACTTTTAAATACAAAAAATCAATATTACAATGATTGTTTCACATTTAAAGTTACAATATTTTTTAAATCTGATTATTTGATAATCACATTAGTTTGAGCTTAAAATGTTTAATAAAACACCTCAAAAATTGAAGACAATATTAAAACATAGTTGATTCAAATTGAAGTGAATTAGATAAATTAAGATACAAAAAGTAACTTTAAATTTAATTATTTATGATTTTTAATTATAATTACATCAATAATAAAATTTCAAAAATACATACACAATATAATTTCATCCATTTTTAATTGTCATAGTTTCCTTTTTAGATTAAAAGAATAATAATTTTGATTAACATTATATGATGTATTTTTGTACATATTAATACACATAAAATTGGAATTTATAGCATTTTTCGTATAGTTTTTTAATATCTAAATTTTTTGTTTAACATATCAACTTAATATAATCTAATTCAATTTTTAAAAATTAGTCAAATTAACTATCGATAAATGTGATATGATTTTTTAAAAATCAATACTTCCTTCATTTCTTTTTGACAAATATTTAAAAATTAAGTATTTGTATATGCAGTATACATAAAACTAAAAAGAGGAGGAGCGAGAATATACATAATTTTCTTAGGTATTTTGTTTCATCATTATCTGGTTATCTCTTTTAGATATGTATATCTCCTTCATCTGCTTTTGTTCGTTTTAATCTTGCTTTTTTACTGAAATTTGTTTATTTTCTGTGCATCTTCGTCATTGAATTTGTGTTTTTTTTGCTGCCACTGCTTTACTGGTTGAGCCGTCCAGGCGGAATATATATAAGCTCACATATTTAATCCAATTGAGTTTGCAAAACTAAAAGGGAAAACAAGCATTATTATGCTGCTGAATGCTGATTTATTATAAATAATCTGGTTATTTCTAGGGATTTCGGGAGAAGGGGTCGGCAGATTTTGTGGCAAAATCAATTCTAAAAAATATCAAGAAAATCAAGGATATAAGTAGTACACTACAAAATATAGTAAAATGGTATATTAGTTAGTTTGATATATCGAACAAAATGAGTGAATTAAAGACAATTTTGAAAAAAGAGATTGTCACCGAATGAGTCAAAATTTAAAAAAAAGAAAAGAAAAGATAGTGACGAAATGAAGTCTTTCGTAGGTGATGAGCCGTAATATTTTTTTAATATTTTATATTATATATATTATTCTCATAAATTCTAAAAAAATACAATTAATTATAAATTATTAATTAATTTTTCTTTTCCAATTGAAAAATATAATTTTTTTGTAACATTTTGTAAGAAAATTATAAACACATATAAATTATTGTATGTTACATAACAACCCAAATATTTCAATCTCTTTTATTGATGATAGTTTTGAATTTTTTTTCGAAAGAATCAATTATTATAGAAACTATCACGATTATTCTAAAAGTGTTTAAAAATAAAATTAACACTGTATTTCATTGAATATGTCAATTAGAATACCATTTTTACTTATATAACATTTGATAAATTTTAAATACAAAAATCAATATTATAATAATTGTTACTTTATCACATTTAAAGTTACAATATTTTTTAAATCTGATTATTTGATAATCACATTAGTTTGAGCTTAAAATATTTAATAAAACACCTCAACAATTGAAGACAATATTAAAACATAGTTGATTCAAATTGAAGTGAATTAGATAAATTAAGATACAAAAAATAACTGTAAATTTAATTATCTATGATTTTTAATTATAATTACATCAATGATAAAATTTAAAAAATGCATACACAATACAACCTCATCCATTATTAATTATCATAGTTTTCTTTTTAGACTAAAACAATAATAATTTTGATTAACATTATATGATGTATTTTTGTACATATTAATACACAAAATTAGAATTTATAACATTTTTCGTATAGTTTTTTAATATCTAAATTTTTTATTTAATATATTAATTTAAGATAATCTAATTCAATTTTTAAAAATTAAATAAAATTAATCGATAAATACAATATGATTTTTTTAAAAGTAATGCTTTCTCTTCCCTTTTTGACAACTATTTGTATATGTACTATACTATACATAAAACTAAAAACCTTTTTGACAACTATTTGTATATGGTAGTATATATAAAACTAAAAAGAGAAAGAGAGAAGTATACCTAAGGTATTTTGTTTCATCAAATCTGGTTTTCTTGTGTCCTTTCTCTGCTTTTGGTTGTTCGTGTAATCTTGCCTCTTATTGGAATTTGTTGAGCATCTTCGTTTCTGAATTTGGGTTTTTTTGCTGTCACTGCTTTACTGGTTGAGCCGCCAAGGCGGAATATATATAATCCAATTGAGTTTGCAAAACTAAAAGGGAAAAAAGCATTATTATGCTGCTGAATGCTGATATATCATAAATAATCTGGTTATTTCTAGGGTTTTTGGGAGAAGGGCTCGGCGGATTTTGTGGGTTACAAGCACAAACTCAGTTATTTTTTACCCAGGTGTTTTACTTAATCTTATTTCAATAAATATTTCATGGGATATTGGTTTATAGAGTAGTATTTGGTTATCGTATGTCTACTAATTGATTGCAGAAAGCATTTTATGTTTTGGTGACCATGTAGTGATATTTCTAATTGATCTTTTTGAAGAATGTTCTCTGGGAAATAAATCTCGAAAGAATGCTTTATATAGAATTATTTTTAGTGTTGTAATGAAATAAATATTATAAGAATTCCATTGATGTTTCTTTTTTAGATTATGTTTCTTTGAATTCTGAAAGAATGTTTTTTTTCTTTTTTAAAGAATACTGAAACTTGTTTTGTGCATTCATAAGAGGTAGTATTTCTTTTGCAGAATGTGTATATTCTTCCCTAACCCCTGCTCAAATATATATTGACCTGTTAGCCTAGGCAGTGTATTGAACTCTCTCTTGTAGTATTCATCCCTTTGAAATAGGTGTGACGCTATGTTGAGTTTGTTTCTTGTTCAGTTTCACTATCTTGCAGTTGCACTCAGCTGCCTCTTTTACTTATTGCTGCAGCTTGACACTGCTAAGCAATCTGACCTCCCTTTTCATTACATTTTATATGAATGTTCAGAAAACATACGTGTATATTTTGCCTGAATTGAGTGTTGATTTTTCTGACGTCATTATTTTTTGTATTCCTAGACGAAGATACACGTAGAGTAGTATGATCTGAGAATTGAGATTCCCACTATATGCTTAACTGTTCTTTCTCTTCTCCAGTTTCGGCTCATAACTGTTAAATAAGTTCTTCAATGTTGGACCCTGAGGCTGCAGCAGATGAAAACTATGTTACTGTGCCTCGTGGTGGTCCTATTTATATTTCTGATATGGTTGGTCCACTCACTAAGGTTGCTGACTTTGAGGTCAGCATCTTCCATGAACTTGAGGTATGAAGCTGTTTCAACTTTGGATTATATTGGCACTTGTTATTTGAAGCTTTTATGCCTTCGATAGATTCCATGGTCATGTGAACACATACTTGTATCAGTAGTTTGATGCATAGCTCCCCTGGATCCGGAAGAAACAAAACTAAAAATGAAAGAAAGAAGAAAAAGGCCATTTTGGGTGTCATAATTTCTGAAACTTTGATTATGGTCAGTATTTTAAAGATCTTAATTTTGTTATGCAGCGCCTCAAGGCAGAGTTGTCCTCTGATTCACTGGAAATGTTTGATGATGAGATATCGTAAGTGTTTCCTCTGCTCTGCTCCTCTTTGATGCTAGAACAGGAAATAAAACCGATGTGTATCATATGTACCTTCTGCGTACTTTCTCTTGCATATCCTTTAATTAATTTCAGATGGTGATTAGTTCATTTGTTTGACATGCAACACTGCAAGTTTTTTTGGTTTACCATGTCACGGATATGAGAGTGACAATTGAAACAGGATTTCCTGGAACGATTTGAGAGATTTCTCTAGCTTTTGCCGACATCAGCTCTCTTTTTGTGAGTCTTTGGGTTTTGTTGGATGAACAGTTTCTTTTTCCTTTCCAGAGTTTGGGTTTTGGAATATTCTGCTCCAAGTTTGTTATTTAGACAGAGGAGATGACATAAAGTAATAGTGACTGAGGGGATGGTCTCATTGATTCTATTTCGTGTATAGTAGTTTTTTGGATGGTTTGTATCTATCAACAACACCTTGTTAGTAGGTTGTTGGTAAATTCTTTTTTGTCTACAAGTTACTTGTGACAACTATTAATTATTTTCTTCTACTTTAATTTTGCAAACGTAGTTTAAAGAATATTGTAATTGATTATGTTTTTAAATCACATTTCTGCTCCTGGCTGCTCAGTACTTGTCCAAAAGAAAAATAGTTGTACGTAATAGTTATGATATTATGATATTGACTCTTCAATTTCACTTTGGTAAGAGGACCTCTGGCTTATTTCTTAAATTTTGAGCAGTCTACTCTCATTGATCTGACTTTGGTCATTGATTCTTGCAGAATTGAAGATCTTAAAATTATCTGTGAAGAGGAATTGGTGGCTCAGGCCTTTGAAGAAGCATTTAAGGTATCAATTTTTAATTATAGGCAGCCATCAAAGAGTTGGTTTACAAATTCTCATTAATCCGAAAATGGTTTCCAAATTTTCACTTACAAAATAAAATAAAAGGGATCTTCATGTAATGATAACAGGATGACGAGTTAGGGATCGTCAACAACAAAGGTCCAGATAAAAGCAAGACCAACAAGAAGAAACGGAAGAAGAAGAATACTGTTGATGTATGCTGGTGACCTTTTTCTGTTATACATATCTGTTCTGACACTCTATTTTCTGTTGTATTGAAGTCTTTCTTTAGTTCTCGGTAATTTGAGTTCTGTTTCCTCGTCTTACTTGAAGCATGTGTCCTATCCTATCATGAATGAGGGTTCTATATTGTCATACTATGCATTAACTGGGACTATCGGGATCGCTTGGATGAGTAATCTAGCATTTTGTTTTATATTGATGATTTAGGTTAAGATGTATCAAGACTAAAGAGTTAAAGAAACGTTCAAGCTTATTTTCATCTTTTTAATCCCTTAAGAATTTACTTCCGATTTTAGACTCACAAGCGTTTATCATAGATAGGAAGAAGTGGATGTATGAAAACTGAATGTCAATACTCCATAACACATACTTTAGAAGTGATGAATCATGAACGGAAGCTCCACCAGCCAGTCACAGGAAAAGGCCTCCAAAACTAAAAGAAATCTATTTCTATTGTCATATTAGTCCTAGTAGCTCATACAACTTAAGTTCCAACAAGTTGAAATGGAGAGATCTCCCAAGTTTAGCAATACATTTTTTTAAACAGGAGAAAATAATATTTGATCAGGATATATTGACCCCCCCAAGATGTAAAATTTGAACAGGAGAACAGAGAATGTCGAACATAATTCGTTTCATTGACATGATAGTGGTTGCTCATTTTTTCGCCATTTTCTTTCTTGTTGCAGTTTTAATGTAAGTGTGTTTGCTTGTTTACTTTTTCAAATAATAAGTTGATGTTCTTGCATTTTGTAGGAACACTATATTCTGAAGGTGGAACAACTTGCAAAAGTTAAAGAGAAACAAGAGGAAGAGAAAGCAGCTGCACGATTGCACTCTTTCAAGTAAAGATCATCGTTTCTAGTTGATATGCTTTTATTTATTACTAAACCAACCTGTTATATCGATTGTTTGTATTTGCATATTTTGTATTCTTCATCTAAGCTAACGTTTTTATATTGGTTCAGTGGTAGTTGTAGCAGCAGCCACTCTGCTCCAACATCCTCCAGTAAGAGTGGTAGGATGATATCACTCAAGTCAGGAAGCTTGGGAACAAAGGTTATGCTTCTAAGAATCTTGATTCTTTTTTACTGTATGTCCTGGTTTTGGATGAGTCTAGAATTTTTAAAGTCTGAGCAAGGCTTAAGTTAGTTTAAGGATTATTCCGGCTGTTAAAAAAAAATTAATGACCAATTCAGTCTTTTTTCCTTTATTTGAAGGAGAGACTTCTAATCACCTCAGAGATATAATTGAATGGTTTTCATCACCCCACATAATCTCATTGCAAACTTTATTACTTTCAAATGCCATGATGCAACTGTGTGACCGTTCAACTCTCCTTTCCCCTATGACTGCAAAAGTCTGGCGTGCATGGTAGATCAACATTCTGTTTGTTGAAATTCCGTTTTTGGAATGGTCAAATTTATTTAATAAATTAAGCAAGAACAAAAAATTACCACATTTACTAGAAGGTGCAAGGAGCACACATTGAGGATAAAATTGGAAAAAGTCACTTGGGATGGTTTAGTCCTATCCTCTGTATACCTACATATGCACCGGCCTATAGGTGTAAGATTGTGGTGAGTGAGGGTGTTAAAAAGGAATGAGGTAGACCTAAATCACGGGATTTCTGTTGAATGACCTACAATTTCTCGGAATCAGTGTAGACTTTGGCTGAAGATGAGCACATTGGAAGAAAAAAGATCCATATAGGTGATATCTGGCTAAAGTAATTTCATGTTAGCCAATACATTGCACTTGCATAAATTGTAAGTCTGTAGTATATTCTGTGATGGCATCATGACCTTTACAATGTCGCTTTCAAGAGCAGGCTAAAGTAATTTTATAACAGTTTTATTCTGAATTAGATGTGCATAACACTTCTATAGTTTTAGTCCCCAAAATTTCTGCTATCTTAGTTATAAACAGATGATGGTTTGTTGATTTCGATCTTGGTTTTTTAATGGCAGGTGAAAGCAGTAAATACTCGTGAACATATTGCAGTGCAGTTTCCAGAAGCTATCCTGTGTGTTGAGATTTATCATTACAAAAAGACATGGACAAAAGTATGAACATGCTCTTTATTGCTGCTTGAAGCGCTGATGAAATGAAGTTAAATATTATTTCATTTGTATATTTGTGTTATCTGCCACCTCTTTCATCTTCATTCTCTAGAGTAGTCATATTAATTCTCTGGGAACAGTATGCTTGAGACCATATCTGTATTATGAGATAGAAGCTATTTGCTAGTTTATAGCTTATTCAGGGTGCATTTTGTATGCTTTGACTATTCCGACCCGCTGCCATAGTATTGAAACAATATAGTTAACCTTGTTGAGGATGATCAAATAACATCCTGTTGTTACTTCTGTTTTAGTAGTACTCATGTAACTTCTGTCCTATTGTTACAACTGACTATGATTGATACCTATCTGTAGACTCAAGAATTTCTGGTCCTTGGGCGGCAATTTTTGACAGAAATGAGAGACAAGATTTATTGCATTACTGATGAGATAATGAAAAAGACAGGAAAAAATGACCCTTCGGGCTTTTTCCTCGTGGAGGTAAGTGGTCTAGCAAAATTTTCTTCCAAATGATTACCATCAATTTTGTCATCACCAACCTAAATTTTTTCCATAGGATGTCTTTTGCAATGATTTCAGGCATCCTTCTGCTACTGACTACAGTAAGCCAATACTTGATTGGCTTCAAGATTCTAGAAGTGAGGCGGTGGAAAAATGGGAATCTATCGCTTCTGGTGAACTGCCACAAAAACAGAAGGCACTTTTTGGCAGTAAAATTGGACCACAATTGCCCCATTTCAAGACCATTCAAATGCAAAAAACCCGCTTCTGTGACTTACGGTTTCGACTTGGTGCTGGATATCTTTACTGTCACCAGGTAATATTTCTTTTTCAGTTTGTTTTGTTTTTCTGTTGCTCAGGGGAATTTTTCATTAATAATTCAAATCAATGTTCATTAGAAATACTTCACCACAGAAGTCTTCAGATAAATACAATGAGTACACACATATTATGACATATAGTTCCAGTAATCCATCAAGACTACCCAATTTCTGTGTGCACCCAAAGGGTAGCGGCTGCGGGTTTCCCTTGTAAAAAAAAAAGACCACCAATTTTTTATTTTCTTTTGGACGATATCCAATTATTGATAGAGACAGGCATTTTCTATTTCAAGAATTGCCAGTTTGCCACTATGCCTCCATCCTTATCTAGTGGTGTCGGGTATATGAATCCTCTGTATTTGTTCCTCTCTTCATAGCCATATCCTTCCAATGCTGGGAAATAATGTCATTTAAGGCCAATGGTAGATTTTTTTAAAAATAGAAGTTCTTTGAATCTCACACTCATCTCTACCAGGACATAATGATAAATGTAACAACAAAAACTTCATTCGTAACTAGTTGGTTTCACTTATAATAATTATTTGATTCTACTATGTTTTGTTAAGTCTGCATTGATATCCTGAAGTTATAGATTTCAGGCAGTGAATTTCTACATGATTTAAGGTTCAACTCGTACCTTTCAGCATCTTCAATCACTACAAACTTTTTCTTGACATAGAAAACAGAACCTTCAATCACTATAAACTAGATTTTCAGATAGATGCAGAACTTTTAGTGTATACTCTTGTAGCAATAGAAGTGGTTGGGAAGGCTCTGTGGTGTACAAGAGCTCCTACAAGAGTGTGTCTGGAGCTTCTGAGGGATCATTAAGTCATTTATTCCAATTTCCTTCATTGAAAAATGGTAAAGGATATTTTTGTCCTTCTATGGAATAAAATAGGCAAGGGTGTATTATGACACAATTAGTGGTAGATCTTTTTCTCTGTTTTTTTGGGAGGGGAGCAACACATCCAGTAATCTCATAAGTGAGGTCTAGAGAGGGTAGTGTGTATGCAGTCCTTGCCCTATCTTGTGAACTTAAGAGAGATTGTTTCCGATAGACCCCCGTCAAGTAAAGCATACTAGACAACACTTGACTGCCTACTAACCTTGTTCCCTTATCCTAGACCTCCATATCCTCTTATTTAGGGTCATGTCCTGCTAAGCTGCAGGTATGTCATGCCTTGTCTAATCACACCTCTCTCAAACACTTCTTCAGCCTACTTTTACCTCTCTTCAGATCCACCATAAAAACCTCTCACACCCCCTCCAAACTTCTCGTCTTCACATACCTGAACCATTTCAATTGCTTCCCTCATCTTTTCCCCCAAGAAGGCCATTCCTACCTTGTCCCAAATTTCCTTCCTAATCCTATCTCTCTTAACACATCCATCTCAACCTCCTGGATGTGCGAGTTCTTGACCGGCTAACACCCTGCCTCATACAAGTAGCTGATCTAACAACTACATTATAAAATATACCTTTAAAGTCTCGATGACACCACATTCTTATCACACATAACACTAGATGTGAGTCTCCATTTCATTCACCCACATTAATACAATGTGTAACATCATTGTCAATCTCTCCATTTCCTTGGATTATTGACCCTAGATGCTTGAAACTTCTACTCTGGGGGATGACTTGTGTATCGATCTTCAGTTTCACATTTGCCTCATAAGTTGCGTCACTGAACTTGCACTCAAATACTGTGTTAGTTTTGCTCAACCTGAACACTTACGACTCCGGAGTCTGTCTTCAAACCTCCAGCCTAGTGTTAACTCTGCTTTGTGTCTCGTCAATCAGTACTATATGATCTACCAACAACATACACCATGACACCTCCCCGTGGACATTCTGCATCAGTTCATCCATCACCAAGGCAATGATCAATGAGAGAGATAAAAATGGGAAAGACCGTCAGTGAGGTTAAAACTGATTAACCTAACTGATATATGGTGTAGATGAACCACGAGGCTGCAAATCCAATCCCGGAATGGCATGTTTAATTTCAAAAAGTGCAAAAAAGCTCTAATGTCCGTGGAGCCTTTAAACACAAAGCGTCAAATAAAGCATGAACTTTAATGGAAAGAGGCAGAAAGGGAGAAAAATACAAACATAGAACTCTGAGTTATTTAGTGTGTCAGACGTTCATTGGCAAGAAAAAATATGCCATAGAACTTTAACGATGATACTGAAGACACATTAACCGAGGCGAAGTGCTCAACACATTTTGAGCCTCGTTTAGGGGTTAAGAGCGCATTTGACAACACTGATCCAACCTATTAATCATTGAGATTTACCTGCAATACCTTAAATGTATTTGATTCTGTAATAATGTTTCATTGTCAAACGTTATGTTTAGCATGAATTGTAGTACTCTATATATATATGTTCATGGATTTGTGTCTGTTTGGCATGGTCTATAGGGGTTCCGCTAGCATCATTGAGATTTATTTACCTGCAAATACCTTTGAAATACTTGATTCTGTAAATTTGTTTCCATTGTTAAACTCGATCATGTTTAGCACGAATACTATTTATATCTTAATTTTTGTCTGTTTTTGCATGTCATAAAGGGAGACTGCAAGCATCTAGTTGTAATAAGAGACATGAGGATGATACACCCTGAGGACGTACAAAACCGAGCCGCGTATCCACTGATTACCTTTCAGCCAAAATTGAGGTTCCAGAAATGCTCTGTTTGCAAGATTTTTAAAGCAGTTAAGGTGACTGTTGATGATAAATGGGCTGCTGAAAATCCTTGCTACTTCTGTGAACTGTGCTATTACATGCTCCATTATGTAGATGGGTCTTTGCTTTATGATGATTTCTCTGTGTATGAGTATCTCCATGAGTAGAATGTAATCAAAACAGCACAAGTTATATAGTAATCCCTTTTTTCTTTTGTGTGTGTTTTATTCCTGTATGCAATTTACAGGTAGGGTATATTTGGTCTTTCAAAAACAACCTTCTCTACCTGTGTACACCTGTCTAGGGGTGGGCATTCGGTAATTCGGTTCGATTTTCGGGTTTTTTTTTCCATTTTTTTCGGTTCTTGTACAATGTGTACCGAACACCAAACCAAACTCGGTTCGGTTTTTATTATTTCGGTTCGGTTTTGTTATTTCGGTTTTTTTAATGGGCCTGCTTAGTTGGGCTTTTTTAAAAAATTTCAAATTTTTTTGTTTGTTTCAACTTAATGGGCTAAAAATAGTTACATCAAAAAGTGTCTTTTACTTTTTAATTTTTTATTTTAAATTATAATATTTATTATTTAACATTAATAATTAATATAATATAAATATATATTATAATATAATATATTTCGGTAAATCGAAATACCGAATAACACAAAATTATATACCGAAAATCAAATCGAAATACCGAAAAATACCAAAACATATACCGAATACCGAACCAAAAAATCGAAACCGAAATATCAAAAAAATTTGGTTCGGTATGATGTTTCGATTTTCCGGTATTTATGTCCAGCCCTACACCTATCGTTTTCAGATTTTATTTTTGGGTTAACACTGAGTCTGTTGTCGTTGGTTCGTTTGTTATGATGTAAAAAAATTTTGAAAAATACTTTCCGGTGCCTCGTTTGGAAAATGAAAAATATTTTTCAAAACAAACCTATTATTGACAAATGCCAATAATATTTCGACACATGGAATAATCAAAGACTTGAAGTTAGAAAATTGAGATACAAGGAAGTTGAAATAGTTATTAACCAATTTTTTTGGTTCTCTTGTTGGGAGTGTTGCTTCAAAAATTGGCCCCGCATTAATCGTATTCTAATGTGGATATTTGACATGTACGGAATAAAAACTTCATTCTTGATTCTACGAGAATTTTTATGATTATTTGCTTCTCTTCAATGGAAGTTTGATTTATCCTAATTGTCGAACGAAACATATTGTTCAAATAATATGCCAACCTTAATTTTGTGAACCACCTACATCTTATTCTAACACTAGCATTAAAATTTATTTTTACGATTCATAACTTATAGATTGCGTAAGATAACTTTATCGTTACTCTAATACTCAATCAAAAATATAAAAAAGAAAAAAATGTGTGGACCATGTTAAGAATAAAAAATCACCACTAATCAATAGTTTACCAGTAATTAATCACCATATAAATATCAGAAATTTTTACCTTCTTCATAATCCTCATTTCCAAAAAAGCACCACCGGATCTCTTCCGTGTACGGCGGTCACGGAAAAAAACTCCCATTACCGGTCCGCCGTCTACTTCTATCAAACTTCCCGTTACCGGTCCGCCGTCAACTTATAATTTTTCTTCTTCATCTTCTTCCAATACTATCCAAAATTTCAAAATCCGTGTAATTTTTTCAAATACATGGCAGTTCCTACATTTCTTAACCGGAATGTGTCAGATCTGTGCGTAGGGAAGCCGACATTGAAGCCATTGTCAGCGGCAGCCACCGTCTCGGAGGCGTTAGCTCTGCTGAATAAATCAAACGAGCCTCATGTGAGCGTGTGGAGCTGTGACCATTCGAAGAATGTTCTGGAAGGTGAATGTGAATGTATTGGGAAGATTTGTATGTTTGATGTGATTTGCTTTCTCTGTAAAAATGAGAATTCGGAGAATCCTTCAAAGGCTTTGGAGACATCCGTTTCACAGATTTTGCCCAAAGGAAATTTAATTGTGAGGCATTTGGCGCCAAATTCAAGGTTAGTGAATACCGAATACTCTCTCGTTATTATTTATACGTCGTCCAAACTAAAAATAGATGGTCTTTAATATTTCTTCGTACATTCTTAGTTGTGATAAATCGTGTATCTTTTTCTATCATATTGCAATATATAGTGGTTTCGTATAGTTTTTGATTTTTTTATTTAAAATATCAAATTAATATGATTTAATTTTATTTCGAAAATTGGTCAATTTTTGTTACTGGCAACGTGACAATTAAAAATAGACGGAAGAAGTATTTTCAGTGACATTATTCTTTTTATATTATGTTCGAGAGTGGTAAGTTTTGAAGATATGAATTTGACCTACATAGAAAAATTAAATGATTAATTTGTATTAATTGGTCAATTTAATTAATAAAAAATAATTAGTTTGTATTTATTTATTGAAAACTTGATTTCAAGAAAATAATAAATAAGTATACAATTTTCTTAAGAAATGTAAAATCTAAATTGATGACATATAAAATGGATCATATGAAGTATTTTTCTCTTTTGAATTTGGGTACTATTTGGTTATTTAGCTCCCATATGATCATAGATTTTAAAGTTGAAAATTTGAATTACGAGATGTGTTTGGACATACATTTTATCGGGAAGACAATTGAACTTTTATGAGTGGAACTCCCAAAAACAACTTTGATCATGCTTTATGAAACTTGAAAATCTTGGAAGATTGAATTTTTTGGATAAAATTTAATGATCAAATAGATATTTAGGGTATGTTTGAAAAATCATTTGGTAATTGAAATTGGTGTAATTAATTATCAGCCTAGTAATTACAATGTCTACTAATTATACAGTCCTGTTTGGTTGCCACAGTGTGATTACATTGTAATTACACACGTCCTGTTTGGATGTCACAATGTATTTACACATGTTCTCTTTGGATGCACAATTGCAATCATAAACTATAATAATTTTTAAAACACAAAAATTAATTATTTAAAATTTATACTAGACAAATAAGAAACTTTATAAATGACATTAAATTAAATATTTAAGATATATATTATTTTTTTAAAATATATTAATTAATAGACATATTTTTTTAACTAATATTATGAAAAAATAATTGATTTATATTTTTTCAAATTAAAATATTTCAATTAAATTGATCGTTAAAGTATGGAATTTCTACTAAAATCGTGAAATGCATGTTTGATAAAAAGAATAATATATAATTAGAATGTCATAAATGATTAAATGTTTGATAAAAATATAATCTATCAAGTATAATTAAAAAACGACATGTAATGTAAATTCAATATTACTAAAACAAATGAACTGAAAATATAACATAAGTTATAAATTCAAAACAAAAAAATTAATATAATACTCTTATAACAAATTTCGACATAGCAATAAATATGATTTATTTTTATTTTTTCTTAACAAAGAAAACATAAGTCTGTAATCTTACTTTACAATAAATTTTATTTTAATTTAAAAATTAAAATACTAATAAAATTAATTTAATGAGAAAATAAGCATAGCATAAATAAATAGATAATACGAGAAAATTAGATAAAATCACGTAAAGTAAGGTTGAGAATAAGAAGAAAAAGAAATATAATAATATAAAATAAAAATAAACTTTTTCAATTTTTAAAAACAATAATTTAAATAACCTAAAATAATAGAAGTTAATAAAAATTAAAATAGAAATAAAAAAAATTAAAAGTAATTACACTCTACCAATTATATCAATTATTAACGGACCAAGTAATTATCTGTCTTCTCAAACAAGACAAAATAGTGTAATTGCACGAATTACACCAACTCTAATTTCCAAACAGGTCTTTAAAGATAATTTTTCAAAAGCTATTCTCAAAATCTATGATAAAAAGAAAATCTATGATAAAAAAAATTAGTTTAATGTATGAAAATAGACAAAATGATCTTTAAACTATTGAAATAGAACAAACAAAAGTGTATTTCCTTTGATTTTTCATGTATGAAATTATTAGAAATAAAACACAAATTTCTTCGTCGTAGTGTAACTGGCCCAACTATGCCCCATCCAATTGCAATAGTAAAATTATAATAATTCTTTTTTAAAAAATAATTATTTAAAATTTATACTAGATATAGTAAATAATTTTTTTTTATAAAAATGAGATTAAATTAAATATTTATGATATATATTGTCTTTTGAAAGTATATTAATTAGTAAACATATATTCTTAACTAGTATAGTAATATTATGAAAAAATTAATTAATTTTATATTTTTCAAATTAGTATATTTCAGTTGAATTAATCGCAAATACTAAAAGTAAAAGATTTCTACAAACATCATGAAACACATGTTTGATAAAATGATTAATATTATTAATAAAATATCATAAATTATTATTTCATCTGTTTCAAAAAGAATATACCACTTTTTTTTTAGTATATTTAAAAAACAATGACCCTTTTCATTTTTTGACAATAATTTAACTTTTCACTTTCCACGTGACATGTTTAAGACCACAAGACTAAAAGACATTTTAATACATATGACATAACTTTTTATTTAGAATCATAAGATTAAAAAATCTTTTTTCTTTTCTTAAACTCCGTTTCAAGTCAAATTAGGTCATTCTTTTCGTAAGTTTGACAAAAAGATAATTTATCAAGTCTAGCTAAAAAATACTAAATGACTTGCAATGTGAAGTCTTTAGTCAATAATATTACTAAAACGCTCTTATCTCAAGTTTCAACATGGCATACGTAAATATGATTTAAACGAAATTTTAAGTCCATAACGTTATTTAACAATGAATTGTATTTCAATGGGATGAAGAGGTGCTACATTTTCCTTGTTTCATCATAATCCGACCCCATTTCATCCAACTTTTCCTCATTAGCCACAAAATTGTCTGTGGTTTCTATGAATCTATAGTTTTACTTGTTCACTAGGTCTAGTATCAAGGATGTATATTAACAGAGGTGGGATCAATATTAGGAGTTTGTGGGTTCTAAATTTTTTTCTCGTTCCTTAATCCTTTCTATTGAGTTGTCAATAAGTTTTTAGGGTTCACACGTCATTACTTTATTTTCTATTACAAATACAGAATTTACGGAAAAACTATTGGGTTCGTCTGAACCCATGAACCCCCACCTAGCTCTGCTCCGCCCTGTGTATATATGTTTGGTTACTCTTTCTTGAGCAATTTTTGGAAGGCGTGCGCGCTGCAGCACATTATTGAGGTTTGATATGTCTGCATTCCTAGTTTAAATGAAGCTTTGCTATTCTGTTTACATTTGTTGTTTCATGTTATTGATCGTCTTCCGGTATCTTTGTTATTTTGTTCAGCTTGCTGCAGGCAATAGATTACATTCTTGAAGGCACTCAGAATCTGGTTATACCAATCCAAGATTACATAGGCGGGAAGCCAAGGAAAACACAGAGTAAATCATGCTCCCTGCGTTGCAAACATCGTGATGGAGTTGAATATTGTTGGCTAACGCAAGAAGATGTTGTCCGCTTCCTTCTGAACTTTATTGGTGTCTTCTCTCCTATCACCACTTCTTCAATTGAATCGCTCAACGTCATAGATTGTAATGTGATGACTATTTGTTACCACGAACCTGCAATGTCTGCTTTAGATTCCCTTACTCTTGCACATGTTGAGCAAACTTCAGTAGCTGTTGTCGATGATCTCAACAGATTAATCGGTGAAATCTCCCCTTCCACTCTTGCCTATTGTGATGAAACTGCAGCAGCAGCAGTCATGACACTTTCAGCTAGTGATCTATTGGCATACATCGACTGTGGTGGTCCTCCAGACGACTTGGTTGATCTCGTGAAAGTGATATTACAAGAGAAAAAGCTTAGTGCGTTATTGGAACTAATGGATGAAGAGTTGTCTTTATCTACGTCGTCATCATCATGTTCAGCTTCTCTCAGTTGTTCTTCTGATGATGAATTAGGGGTTTGTAGAAATAATGGCTCAGGACGATATTCTTCAGCTAGAAGGGCAGAGGCTATCACTTGTTATCCAAACAGTTCATTGGTGGCTGTGATGATTCAAGCACTTGCGCATCGCGCAAGTTCTGTATGGGTTATGCATGAGGATAACACTTTGATTGGCCATGTAACGTTTAAAGGAATCCTCAAAGTTTTCAGAAGCCTCGCAAACGCGAGGATGATAACCAGATAAAGGAGAATTCAGTGAAGCAATAACATGTTGTACAACACAGAATTGTGTCAAAATACTTTCAAATTGCAAATTTTGCACAAACGGGAGCCCTTTTTCTTTTGTTTTTTTGGTGGTGAGTGAAGGAGTTGTAGTTAGTTTTGGAACTTATTGATCTTTGTTGCTTCAATGATCATTTTGTTTATTGATTATTTTTGTTAGTGGAAGTTACAAATATCAAATTTCATGAATCATGGCTATGCAATGAATACACTGTTGTTCATCTTGTATTCCAAACATACTTAGAACAAAACTTTGAACATCTTTGTAAGATAACAAAGTTTAAGAACATTTTCACAACTAGAAAATTAAAACTAGTAGCGAAACTAGAATCAGAAACAAATTTAAAAAAAAATATACGAAATATTTTTCTTAAAGACAATTGTTGTTAATATGTATCTAAAGAATCTTACTGATTCCAACAAACTTTGCAGAAACACGAAGTTACCAAGTTTAATGAACCAGTGAAGAACAGAAGAATAAAAGAACTGAAATTAATTCACAAATCTAAAATTTGTAAAACACGTACCAGAATCTGGAAATTTTTAATAGGAAAAAGATCAAGTCCACTGAATTCATAGTGTCCCCTTAAGGAAATTATTCCCCTCTAGTATCCGAGGTTTGATTTGGATTATGACCTCCCAGGGTTAAATGATCTCAATCACCAGAGTATAGATACCAAAAACTCCGGTGTCAGCGAACCACTCAACGGCAGTAAAGTACACTTAGAATACTAGATTTAGTAGTTGAAGAAGAAGTCCATAAATTCTATTTAAAATGAGAGGAAATCTCTCAATTTATAGAAAACAAAGGATAGTGCGAAAATGTTCTTATTGTGCCTTACCGGAAAGGTCACAAACCTTTGCAAAAGTCACAATCTTTCATAAAAGTCACAACTTTCCATAAAAGTCGCAACTTTTCATAAAAGTCGCAACTTTTCATAAAAGTCGCAACTCTTCATAAAAGTCGCAACTCTTCATTTTCCATTCACACCTTTTTAAAATCCAACATAAACCAATCAGGGTTTGTTGTGGAGTGATAACTACTCTTTCATCTTCAATCAGAGGTCTCGAATTTGAGTTCATCTGAGTATTGTCTTTGTTAAAGAGCATTTTTCCCTTGAATGTGAGATTTTTCAGTATGAATTTGAATTTAGTCATGCTCTAATATTGTAGGTATAAAATACCGCCAAAATAATTCATCTGATTCATTTAAAAAAATATGAGGAAAATGACTAATATAACCCCGAACTATCATAAATGGTATTCACATACCCTCCGTCATATTGGTACTCCTGTCGTCCATAAACTAGAGCATATATGCCCTTCACTCTAACGGAAGACTAAATAGGGACAACGCGGCACAATCTCATTCATCGATAAATGTCGGATCGATGGATAAGATTATGACACGTGTATGTTCGTTAATATACATGCTCTAGTTTTTGAACCGCAAAAACACCAATATCTCGAAAGCACGACGAACGGTATTTACATACCATTTGCGATAGTTCAAAGATATATTTATCTTTTTTTTCCCAAACAATATGAATGAATTTAAGATTATCTGATCCATGAATCCCCCCCTAACCATTTTGAGTTAAGGCAATTAAAAACCATACGAACCTACTCAGGGGCGGACCCACATGGCGCTGCCCGAGTGCTCGAGCACCCATTAAGCTCGTATCGAACTATGTATATTTATATTAAAATTAAGGTAATACCGTATAAAATAAAAGTCGAGCACCTAATAACTAAATGTATTACTTGGCATGGTGGTTGGAAATGGGTTTTCAAGGTCTTATATTGCTAAAAAATGTCCAGGTTCTCAATTCCTTGTAATTACATTCTTTTTACTTTAAAGTCAACTCTTTTCTTTCTACCTTTTCTTTTCCACCCTTTCATGAATTGTCGTATTTCTAATTTTTCAAAAACAAAATTATTTTTTGAAGATTATTTTTCTTTTTAATTTTTTTGGCTATCTTATATAAATATAATTATTTTTTCTTTTGACAAGTATTAAATTTATACATTTATATTTATGATAGCTTCAAAAGTAACCTCGATCTTAAAATCTTGGATCGTTTATTTCTCATGTCTATTATGTAACTTAATCTCCAAAAAAATATAAACAATCATGATGTTCCATTACTATTAACTTTTTCTTTTCATCAATCTAATTAGAAAAAATAAAAGGGAAGGAAAAAAATGTGTTCTAGCGCCTTTATTTCAGTTTTTCAATTTAAAAGCGAAAGAGTCTTCCTTCCGTTGGTTTGTCTTTTTGGTAATTACAATTGTATGTGAAAGTATATTGTTTCTCCTCCTTTTTTTTTAACCAATTCAAATTTTTCGATTGTCTATTGCATTGAAAAAATAACACCTATTTTGACGAATTTTAGCTCGCAGTTATGCTCTTTGGTTGATATAAGTTGAAAATGGTGAGCACCCATAGTTAAAAATTTCTGAATCTACCGCTGGACTTACTCAAACAGATTTTTTCTTTCACT
Source organism: Solanum chilense (assembly GCA_032847665.1). Lineage (NCBI taxonomy): Eukaryota > Viridiplantae > Streptophyta > Magnoliopsida > Solanales > Solanaceae > Solanum > Solanum chilense. The sequence continues at coordinate 3,665,639 of CM064972.1, forward strand.
AGAAGATAAGCACGAAATTGTCTTTTATAGTTATCTTTAGTTGGTGTAAGAAAATAAATTTAGAGTACACTTTTTCAAATTTTTAGTATACAATTACAAGTTAAATTTAAAATTTTTATAATTAAACGTTAATTTTTAAAAATTATAATAAATAATTTGAGACAGAAAATAATAATAATAATAATAATTGATTAAAATTTGGTAAGGTTTCAATCATTAAAGTCAGACAGTGATGTTTGACATTGTAGATTTTAAAAATAATTATACTAAATTAATATTTTTCTTCCTACAATATTTTTTATTTAATCTAATCGTTATCTTGCTTTACATTTAAAAAGTCAACGAGGTTTATCTAAATAATCTTATTTGTGTAATGTAATAAGTTAATTAAATTGTCATTAGCTGGATACATTATCTAGTAGTTGGATTACAACCTAAACCAAAATACCCGTTTTAGTAAATTGAATATACATTATTCAAAATATTAGATTTTTTTAAATATTTAAGTGGTTGGATTACTAGTGATAATGATATATTTGAATTGAGGATTTGTTAGAACAATCTTATAGTTGCAAATTAATTCCCACATTAAAGGTTTAAAAGAAAAGGAACTTATATTTAGGTAGGATGTATGTTTTTCTTAATGAGTCGTGAGAGTTTTCGATAAATTATAAGGGATTAATTCAAAACAGATTGTATCATGTAAAATTATTTAAAAGTTATTCTGGTTTAATAATTGATATTAAAGTCAACGATTAAAGAAGAGGAATTAAAATGATGACATGGTATTTTACGTAATGATTGATTTGAATAAATTTGAGGCGATTACTGAATTTTGCTCCATTTCAAATAGTTTAAGGATAAAATTTGTTCTATTTTTCTTGTTTGGGAGCAACTTTCTTGAGCTAGTTAACTAATGGTGAAAGCAATTTCTTTTAGCAGAATATAAAATGAAATATTATTGAAAAAGAGCTATTTTGAATAGTTCAAAGCGTATTTTTATTTCTTTTTCTAAATTAAAGAGGAAACAAAAGGATGTTGGAATTAATATAACAAATAAAAAGAAGAAATGACCGTTAAAAATGCACTTGAACTGCTTTTTTTTTTTGCGAATTTTAAGTTCTAACTATTTCTTGTTCCTTTTTCGTAACTAAACTCTGTCACTAAGCATTTCATTTTTATGTTTAAATTATCACCATTTATGCATTAACACATACATAATTTAGTTATTGTAATAGTTCAAATAGAAAAACAAAATAATAGATAATTAGTTTAGTCAATATCGAATCGTTTATAGATCACATACAATGATAGTTGAGTATTACAAAAAGAAAACAACTATTAGCTACATTTCAATTCGTTTGTTTACCTTTTCTTTTTTAGTTCGATTTTAGTTTTTTTTAAAAAAATTACATGTCATTATTAAAGTTACAAAATTAAAAAGCATTTTTAATATATTTGATACATCTTTATTTACAATCATGCAATTTTTTTTCTTTTTACTTTCTTATACTCTATCTGTCAAAACAAATTGGAACAAATAAATATAAAGGAATAAATAATTAAAATAAAATTCAGTATATTTTTAACCATGAAAAGAAAAGAAGTCATTAGTGTGTGGATCACTAATTCGAGAGGGTTTATTCGTGTAATAAATCCATATTCTATCGAAATAAAGTCAAAGTCACGTAAAATCGAAAGGATTTATTTGAATTTTCTAAATGGTAAATTATTATTTATATAATCAATTTTTATTATTTTAGATATGGAATCTTCTTCAATATGTTTGTGTATTTTTTTAATTTTTTTTATATTTTCAATTTTGTAAAAAAAATTAAATTCGCTATTAATACAGATCGAAGAAATAAAATCTCAATAACATCTTTATGCAACATGTGAAAAATACTATAAAACATGTGTAAATATCATTTAAGTACAATTTATGTTTAATTGACTAAATAATCAAACTATCGAATTAGCCTTCAAATTTAGGTTGAAGAAAACTCTTCATAGTCTACCCTAAATGGTATACTACTATTTAGTTCTCTTTTTATTTTATATCACCCCTATTTTTTTCTCTCAATAAATTATAACAATTATAAGAAAATCAATTATATTCCTTCAATATCTATTAGATTCAAATTCAAAAGAATCAAAGATGTTATGGAAATTATAAAACTAATATTAAAAAGATAAATATTGTTATATTATATATATAAAGAGATCTTTAATTTATAAAATTCTAAAATCTTTCTTTAAATAAAATAGAAAAACCAAATATAAAAGAGAAGTAAAAATATTTTATGCTAATGTTTTAACTTTCCTTCGATAAAAATAATAATTTAAATATGATAAAAAAAATCAGAACAAAATAATAAGCACTTCGCGAAATTTTTTCAAATATATTTATTTCTCCTTCCATTTTTAATAGTCATGATTTTCATTATTAGATTTAAAAAATTATAAAAATATATAGCTAATATTTTACATATATTTTTCATCATATTGATATGCAAGAAATAATTTCTAGTATTTTTCATGTATTTTTTGAATTTTTTTATTTAAAATATCAAATTAATGAAATCTAATCATATTTTAATAATGAATCAAATTAACTTTCCGAAAATACGATATAACCATTAAAAGTGGATAAAAATAATAATAAATTTTAATATTTTGGGTAGGATGTATGTTTTTCTTAATGAGACGAAGAGCTTTCGATAAATCATAAGGGATTAATTCAAAATAAATTATATCATGTAAAATTATTTAAAAGTTATTCTGATTTAACAATTGATAATAAAGTCAAGAATTAAAGAAGAGGAATTAAAATGATGATATGGTATTTTACGTAATGATTGATTTGAATAAATTTGAAGCGATTACTGAATTATGCTTCGATTCAAATAGTTTAAGGATAAAATTTGTTCTATTTTTCTTGTTTGGGAGCAACTTTCTTGAGCTAGTTAATTAATGGTGAATACAATTCCTTTTAGCAGAATATAAAATGAAATATGATTGAAAATGAGCTATTATGAATAGTTCAAAGCGTATTTTTATTCCTTCTTCTAAATTAAAGAGGAAATAAAAGGATGTTGAAATTGATATAATAGATAAAAAGAAGAAATGACGGTTCAAAATATATTTGAATTGCATTTTTTTTTTGCGAATTTTAGGTTCTAACTATTTCGTGTTCCTTTTTCGTAACTAAACTCTGCCACTAAGCATTTCATTTTTATGTTTAAATTATCACTATTTATGCATTAACACATACATAATTTAGTTAATTGTAATAGTTCAAATAAAAAAACAAAATAACGGATAATTGGTTTAGTCAATATCGAATTATTTTAGATCACATACAATGATAGTTAAGTATTACAAAAAGAAAACAAATATTAGCTACATTTTAATTCGTTTGTTTACCTTGTCTTTTTTAGTTCGTCTTTAATTTTTTTTTAAAAAAAAATTACATGTCATAATTAAAGTTACAAAATTAAAAAAAACACTTTTGATATCTTTGATTCATCTTTATTTACAATCACACGATTAATTTTTTTTTTTACTTTCTTATACTCTATCTGTCAAATCAAATTGGAACAAATAAATTTAAAGAAATAAATAATTAAAACAAAATTCAGTATATTTTTAACCATGAAAAGAAAAGAAGTCATTAGTGTGTGGACCACTAATTCGAGAGGGTTTATTTGTGTAATAAATCCATATTTATCGAAATAAAGCTAAAGTCACGTAAAATCGAGAGGGTTTATTTGAATTTTCTAAATGGTAAATTATTATTTATATAATTAATTTTTATTATTTTAGATATGGAATCATCTTCAATATGTTTGTGTATTTTTTATATTTTCAATCTTGTAAAGAAAATTTTAAATTCGCTATTAATACAGATCGAAGAAATAAAATCTCAATAACATCTTTATGCAACATGCGAAAAATACTAAAAAACACGTGTAAATATTATTTAAGTACAATTTATGTTTAATTGACTAAATAATCAAACTATCGAATTAGCCTTCAAATTTAGGTTGAAGAAAACTCTTCATAGTCTACCCTAAATGGTATAACAATTATAAGAAAATCAATTATATCCCTTCAATATCTATTAGATTCAAATTCAAAAGAATCAAAGATGTTATGGAAATTATAAAACTAATATTAAAAAGATAAATATTGTTATATATATATATATAAAGAGATCTTTAATTTATAAAATTCTAAAAATTTTCTTTAAATAAAATAGAAAAACTAAATATAAAAGAGAAGTAAAAATATTTTATGCTAATGTTTTAACTTTCCTTCGATAAAAATAACAATTTAAATATGATAAAAAAATCAGAACAAAATAATAAGCACTTCGCGAATTTTTTTCAAATGTATTCATTTCTCCTTTCATTTTTAATAGTCATGATTTTCATTATTAGATTTAAAAAATTATAAAAATATATAGCTAATATTTTACATATATTTTTCATCATATTGATATGCAAGAAATAATTTCTAGTATTTTTCATATAGTTTTTGAATTTTTTTTATTTAAAGTCAAATTAATAAAATCTAATCATATTTTAGTAATGAATCAAATTAACTTTTTCAAAAATGCAACATGACCATTAAAAGTGGATAAAAACAATAATAAATTTTAATATTTTTTTAGAAAAATATTTTATATCTAAATTCATAAAAAAAAAAAAAATCAAATGGTGAAAAAGTAGTTGTATTTATTTATTTACAAAATCACTCGTGTATGTCTAAACTCTACGCCACGTGTCCCACTGATAACTACAACTCCTTTTGCCTTTTCTCCTTTTTAATACAAGAACGGAGGACTATTACAGCACCAAAGTTTAGTTTTTCACTCACAAATTCGAAAAAAAAAATTCTAAAAATTTTTTCTGTAAAAGAGAAGAAAAGGGTGTTGAGAATTAGTGATACTGATGATGATTCTTTGGTTTTGAGAATTTTTTGGGGGGTTTTAGTGTAGAAAGGGGAGAGATTTGAGGAAAAAGGTGAAAAACAGAGAAGAAAAGGGTGTTGAGGATCAGTTATTGTGATGATTTTGATGGTTCTGAGGAATTGATTTTGGAGTTTTTGGGTGTTTGAAGGGGAGATTAATTTGGGGTTGTGTGGTGTTTTGAAGGAGGAAATTGAGGGAAAAGGGATATGTATACAGGAGGTTTAGGAGGGCCAATGAGAAAATCATTTAAAGATTCTATAAAAGTTCTTGAAGCTGATATTCAACATGCCAATACACTGTAAGTCAACTTTTCTTTTATGTGTATTGATATCTGAAAATCTTATGCTGTTTTAGAATCATATATAAATTTTTTTCACCCTTTTGAGTTTTTCTGGTTTCTATCCTGTTTGAGTTATCTTTTGTTTTTTTTTCTTTTCTGGTTTTTGTTTTTTTCTCTGCAGTTTTGGTTCAGTAATATCTTTTACTGATATGGGGTTTTGTTAAGTTTTGATCTTTTATGTTGATTGTTCTGTATTTTGATATTTTTGTCTTTGGTCTGCTGGAAACAATAAAGTCAGGATCTTTTTTGGGGGGCTGGTGGTTAATTGAGTTTGTTTGATTGTGAGACTGTTTTTAGTCTACCAAAATGGGATTTTTGAAGTTGGTAAGTGAATAGTGGCAGAAAGTAGATATTTTCCCCTTCTTCTTTTTTTGGTTTTCATTGTGTTATCAGTGTTAGTTTGATGTTCACTTCTTTGATTGCTTCAGTCTGAGATAAAGGTAACATTTTTTGTGATAATTGATACTTATCTTGTAAAGTGTCTGCAGTTCTAATATTCTTATTATGGAACTTTGTTTGAGAACTCTCAAGGCTTACCTTTTTCCATTTTTGTTTCTACCATTGGATATTTGATTTTGCAATGTGGTGTTAGAGCTGAAAATTTGTACCAAGAGAGTAAATGGTTGGTTATTTTATAGGTCATTTTTCACTCCACTAGTGGTTTTCTGGTAATCATTTGGTTTTCTCTTTTATACTTTTTCTAGTATAGAACTGGTGTCTTGAGCTAGCTTGCATGCACCTCGAGCAATCCATCAGCCTGTCCTGCTGATAAGTACAGGTGCCTTAAGTAGCCCATCAGCCTAGGATGTTTTACTCCATGCCTCAATAAGCCATCTCCTTCCCCGGGGGGTGGGGGGTGGGGGGTGGGGAGGATATACCAGCAAATTAGTGCCGACATCTGCCAAGGCTGACTTGGTAGAAGCAAGGCTCTTGGAGGCATCACTAGAATGAAATGTTAGCTTAGCATCGACACATGGCATACCTTTCGGTGTCAAAATAGACCAGTACCCACCTTTCGTTGATGGCATTACCTTAATAAAGATCATTAAGGAAATGTTTTGTCGCTATTGGTGATTTGATTTGGTGACAATCATTCTCTGTTTGTGGTGAATGTTTCTCCCGACCTTGTAACGTGGTGTTTACCTCTTCCCTCTTGCTTGGTTTTTTTCATCTGATGGTGTTGTTTGGAATGCAGTGCATCTGACTTTTCGGGGGAGTATGATGGTGCTTGCTTACAGATGCGAATGTCCTACAGTCCTGCAGCACACATCTTCCTTTTCTTAGTGCAATGGACTGATTGCCATCTTGCTGGTGCCCTTGGTTTGTTGAGAATTCTTATTTACAAGGTTTGTGTTTGTTCTAATTCATGCATCACCACATTCCTTTTTTTTCCCTTCAAATGCCAAATTCTTCTCTTCTCGGGTATTCAATTGAGTATTACCTTGCGACAGGTACATGTCGATGGCACCACAACCATGTCAACTCATGAAAGGAAAGCAAGCATTAGGGAGTTCTATGGTGAGTTTTTGCATTTTTCTTCTGTTGATCTAATGACATAAATACTTCTGATAAATCATCTAAGTTAGATACCTGTTGCTTATAGACATCAATCTTCCTTGTCCAGCTGTTATTTATCCCTCTTTAGTTCAACTTGAAAGAGGTGTCACAGACTCGGATGACAAAAAACAAAACGCAGTTTGCCAGGAGAGATACAAGAGACGAGATGGTGAGGATTACAGAAAAGCTTATGATCTGGACATTGAAAGGGAAGATGAATGTGGAATTTGCATGGAGGTGAACAGCAAAATTATCCTTCCCAACTGCAATCATATAATGTGCTTGAAATGCTATCGTGAATGGTATGTTTCATATGCACATTTTGATACATTAATTGAATAAGCTGCTAGTAAAAGAAAATTAGATATCATCCTGTTCAGTTCATGAAACTAGTGACAAGATCCTTAACTATCGCCTAAATCCACCAAACCAACAAAAAGAAATAGAAATAGAGTTTTCCTGGATAAAGAGGACATGTTGGCGTTTTACAGACCAAATAATCATACGGGGAGCGAGTCAATTGCACAGGGAAATACTTATGCTTATTTTGTTGGCTAAGATTATTTCTTCATTGCTTCGGTTGTCTCCTCCCCCCCCCACCCCCACCCCCCAGTAAATTGGGTGAAAATCACATGTGGCACAACTATGCTGCTACATATCTTGTACATAGACTAAAGCTATCACACGCACAGAGTCCATGGATATGAGGTTTTTTTGATCTTTTCTTTAAGGTGTTGGACTTTGTTATATAGTTGTTATTTGATGATGAAAATGTTACTGAGAGGCGAACAAAATATAATCAAATACTATGGGTGGTAGGACTAATCTGAAATAATAATTGATGTAGATTTATTTCAATGGTAGACTAATACTATTTACTTACATTTATCCTTAACTGTCAATCAGGCAATGAGTAATACAATGTCACTCCATTTCTTTTAGCTGTTCTACATGAAATTAGAGTTTTTATGCAAATTAAGAGTTATGTAAGAAGAATCTTTCCTTTGCATGATCCAATACTGAAGCACTTCTTGATTCTCTATCACTCTTGGTTTTAAATTTGGACTGACTTCAGGCTCACTGCTTTCGACATGTTGCTCGGAACTGTTTTTTTGGAGTTCCAATTCAGTTTATCTGTAGCATGACCATTGTTTCTTTCCTCCTTTGGCCTGGGGAAGGGCCACTCATTGAACTGCAAGTGGGAATTGCAAAGGGAACAGTATTGCAATAACTTTCGAGAAGGATACACCTCCTAAACTGGTGTTTCAGTCATAATATGTAGCACTTCTTTTTCCTGCATTGAATATTTGGTAGTATACACAGTGTGCTAGGAACCTAGGCACTCTACAATTCCTCTGACACCAGATGCTTAAAAGTGTTGAAACTAGAACAATTTGCTCGTCCGCGTAACGACACTTGCTCACTTAAGATACTTTCCATTATTTCATCTTCCTATAATGCACATTAACAAGATCTTCATTGATGCACTGCAGGCGTTCGAGGTCACAGTCATGCCCCTTTTGCCGCGATAGCTTAAAAAGGGTGAGCTCGGGGGATTTGTGGGTGTATATGGACAGCAAAGATGCAGTCGACATGACAACAATTACAAAGGAGAATCTAAGAAGGTTGTTCATGTATATAGAGAAGTTACCATTGGTCATGCCGGATAATGTTTTCGACACATATGATGATACTCATCTAAGGTAGAGAAGAAATAGCCTATTGGTTATCTTGTTGAGATTGTTCATATGCAAAAAGATTTAGAAAATGGAGGTTATGGCATTGGAGTTGGTGATGCTGGATTAGACATGAAGGTGGTGGTTCCTTTTCCACTACCTTGTGATTAGAAGAAATCCAGCCTGTATTATTTGGAGCATATAGAGAGGCGGAGCTAGGATTTGAACTTTCATGCATTATATTGAAATTCTAGGATGGTAACATCGAATTTATGTACATACATATCTCTTGATACAAACACATGGTTTGACTAAAGCTACTAAGTTCAGATGAACTCGTATATTGGCCTCTAGCTCCGACCCTTTTTGGGATTGAGAAGCTAAGTTGGATTTAGCTAAAAAGAGCTTTATAATGCTGATTTATACACATGCATGTAACAGTTGCTTCTTAACATTACTATCTCTTTTGTTTCTCAGTTTTATAAGTGGAGTAGAGATTCTCATTAAGGGGTTATAAATAGAGAGAACTTAATGTGGATCTAATAATTTTTAACTCGTAAGCCTCAGAGGTTAGCCCGTGGGTTATTAATATTTTAAATATTTGGTCAAACACATAAATAAATTCTTAAACTTGTTGGATTTTTCCTCTCAAGTACTTCAACTATGATATTTTCTTATTGAATAATCTATAATTTGTTCTTTTTGAACACTGTTGACTGATAGTGGAATCAGATTTTGTGAGGTGTATTGATAGGAGATACACATGTTGTTCCAGAACTCATTAGTCTAATTTATTGTGAAACTGTTCGAGGATAATTTTGTTTTACTTCAAGGTATTTGAACACATTATAAAAGAAATGACTAACACACAGTTTCTCTTCATTCCATCAATCAAAATCATTACAATACTAACACAATTGAAGACATTTACAATTAAAAAAAGTCGAATAAAATAAGCCAATAGAGTCTAAAATGAACAAATTATGGATGGTTTAATGATTTAAAAGGAAAATGGCGTAGTTGAGGTACCTGAAGGGAAAAACCCAATAAGTTTAGGAATTTGTTTGAGTTTGGCCTAAATATTTTTATATATATTTTTTATTGTGTTTTATTTGTAAAAATTTTATAAATAAATATTTTGAAAAATAAAAAATTAAAGTATTTTGCAATATCTCTTGCATGGTGAATTGTAGCCGAAGATGAACTTCTAAAGGAAATAACATCACATGTTAATTCAAATGTGATCGATGTTGAAAGTAGAAGCAGAGTTATAAAATATTAATTAACAAGTCATGTAATATTTAGAGATTTAGTTTTGTTAAGTATTTAGGCTGCCTTGTGTTGCTGAAAATCTTTTAAATCAGCTAGAGCTTTGTGGAAGAAATGGTGGTGATCAATATTTATCCGCTAAATTTTATGTTGGCTATTGTGTATCTTTTTAAGTAGTATTCACCAAACTGTAATTCATAAATGTATTTTTGTAAGTATTCATAGAAGTGTGTGATTTATAAAATAATTTTTTTTTATAAATTGACGTCGTATTCATAGGCGTCAATATTCGATACTCTTTCTATTAATATTGTTTCGCCGACTCCAATTCCGGTAATTAAGTAGCCCCTTTGCCCTTCGTTTTTGAATTTTTTTTTTTGTCTATATGTGTTATTATTGCTTTTTATTTGTTTTAATTAATTGTCTTGTGAATATGGGTTATCACTTTTATTTAAATAAAGTTTTTTTTTATATATTTAGGATAATATATGTCACCATTTTATTTGGTTCTTTACATTTGCTAATGATTTTTATTTAATATTTATTTATATACTTGTTTTTAGTTTTTGTTACGATTGCCACAAAATTTAGTGGGTTTTGTTTGGATTGTTCATTCTCTGTTTAATGTTTTAATAATGGGCAAATGTGTTAGGTTGCTATTATTTTTATTATCATTTTAAATATTTTGTTAATTTTATATATTTCATTGATTTTTATGTTGATAATTGTTAATTTGTGTGTTGTTATTACAGTATATCTCTTAATAATAATTATTATTATTGTTATTGTTTGTTAAAATTGGCCAATGAGAAAATTTCTTCGTCGATTTTGGAGGTCTTCCCTATGTTAAAAGACGGAATTTTAGTTTAAGTTTATATGTTTTATATGTTGGAATTGGCCGATGAAGAAATTACCTTCGATTTCCAAGGCCTCCCATGTTAATAAGACGAGTTTATTTATATTTATGTATTACTAACATTTTTATTAAGTGCGTTTACAGGTATCTAAGAGTTGCTTTTTTGAAGCTATTCGAAAGGGTTTCGAATTATATTTTTCAATTCATTATTTTGTATATATCGATGTTAGGCTGATATTACTATTTTATTTTTATTGTCTATATTGTATGTGTATTATATTTGTACATTATTTTACTCTCCTTATCAATTTGAAAAATGAACTCAGTCGAGAACCACAATTGTGGATTTCGAAGGGTGCCTAACCTCTTTCTTTCAAAATAATTTGAACGCCTTACCTAAAATCATATAGATTTCGTAGATTATTTTTTAAATTAATTTATCAATTGGTTTTCTAGTTTTTCAAAAAATTAGGTGGCGACTCCCTTTTCTCTTTAACCCTTTTACGCGTTTCAATTTTTTTAAAACTAAATTCTTTTTTTAATTGAGTCACCGCGCGTTGTTTCAATTCAAAGAATGTCAGCAATCATAAACAACTTAAAAATAAACAATACATATAAAACATTTGACTGACTCACGAAATTCTATCGATAGCACATAAATTAAAATAGAAAAATATCATATATTATTTGAAAATTACTTAAAATATATTATAAATCATATAATTGATTATTACTATTATTAAAAAACAATTTTAAAAAATAATAAAAATAACATAGAAATAATACTATCTATAAATTACAATAATTAATAATTTAAATATCATTAAATTACACTAAATATTTATTATTCTTTTAAATTCAACCATATTACATAAATTAAAATAAAAAGTTATATTTATTAAAATCCGTGCTAACACGGGCTCCAATATCTAGTATTTGTGCAATTACTATACAGAATCAACATGGTCCATGTGGACATTTTTTTCTGGGTCCTTCCCAATTGTCATGATGTAACCCTCCTTTGTTTTTTGTATTTGTTTAGAGAGAATATCGCAAAGAGACTTCGACTTATTAATTTCATTATCAAACTATTAATGGTGTTAAGAATATTTATTTATTTGATCAATTAAAATGAAAGATTTATCTTGCAATATGAATGAAATATATCCTTGATTTATTATTAAGTTTAGGCGTGTTTTTACCATTTTTTTAAATCTTTTATTAAAAATCTCATGCTCTAAGCCCCGAACAAGAGTTTGAAACCACTATATATATTATATAGCAATTTGGAGATTTATCTAACTTTAATTAGTCAAATAGAAGGTGTTTCATAAGGTTGTATCTAACTTTGGAGATGTCTGATATCTATATTGAAGTTGGATTAAATTCTAATTCATGTATATAATACTCGTTTTCAAAGGTGATATTCTCTGAAATCAAAATCCGAAACTTCTGATTAATAATTTTGAGTGGAGAGATTTCAACCGTCCTAAATGAAAACCCGATCTCACATTTTTTTAAATTATTTAATTAAACTATTATTATTATGATTTTTATGTTTTTATATTCTAATTTAAATCTAAAACCAACCCGCTAATTTAGCTTATTCAAGCTGTACAAGAACAGAAATAAAGATAACATCAAAACAAAAACAGAAAGACAAAAGACAGAGAGAGAGAGAGAGAAGAAGGAGAAAAAAACAGAAAAGCAGAAATGGGATTTGAAGGGGAAAAGAGAGAAGAAGAAGAAGGTGTAAGAATGGCTAATGATTTCTTTTGGTCATATACAGATGAACCTCATGCTTCTCGTAGAAGACAGATCCTCTCTCAGTACCCTCAAATCAAACAGCTTTTTGGTCCTGACCCTTTTGCTTTTCTCAAGGTATAAATTTGAAATCTTTTATTCATTTTGCTTTATTGGGTATCTTAGATCTGGGATAATGTTTGGTGGGTAGGGTTAAAAATTCAATCTTTGAGGCTCATTTGGTTATAGTCATGGGATAATGTTGGATGGGTCATTTGGTTATCTTGGGATTATAGTGTTGGGATTGAATTTGTATTTTATTTGATTGACGTTCAAATTTGATAACCAGATACACTGTAAAATTTGGGTTTTTCATTTGATGGCTTTTTATTTCTTTTTGAAATGTATGTGTATGTTTCATTGTGTTTTTAAGGATATTTGTTAAATGGAATTGTGGGGTTTAGCTTTTTCTTTGGATTGGGTATTATTTTTAAGATTAAGGGGTAAATCTATGTGATTTGGAGTCATTATAGTTTTTTCTTTGAAGGAATTTGCTTGCTGAATCAGGTTAATTCAATTGTGAAAGACATAGTAGTGGTTGAGCCTTGAGGCCTCGGGTATGGAGTCATCTTTGTTAGGAATGTTTCATCCCGCGTTGTGGATTTCCGGGGGCGAATCTGGATCTAGTTGGGTTCTAATGCAGTTACTGAACACTAGATGGGAAACCAAAAATAAATAAACTAAAGAAACATATAAAACATTCTTTAACTTTTCTGTAAAGGTGATTCCGTGTATCCTCTCCTTTTCGCTTTTCCTGAATGTTGTGATTATCAGGGTTGAGTGGTTTTGGTTAAACTCTTCTCTGATTTCTCATTACGTGATTTTGGTGAGACCAAAACTCAGCAATGAGATTCACATGATTTGGTGCCTTATCTATCTCGTTTTCCTTGAGTTTATGGTGTCATTTTCATAGTTTTACAAGAGATTAATGCTTTGTAATTTTATGTGTTTTGATTGTCGATGAAATGGATGGTGAAAGAATTGACCTTAACAATATGGAACATGGGACTAGTCATATACTTTGAAATTTCTCCCAAGAGATTTGATTAGAAATTGAAAATCAAATCAGCATATGGTCTTCGATTTATTACTCGAGCCCCTCTCCTTTCTTTCCCCCCTGTTTATTCAATTGTATGATCAAATCCCTTGTCTACAAAGTCTAATATTTTGATTGATAATGTTATATGATTATATACTTAGGCAGGTAAATCGATGGTGACAACAGAGAAGTCATGTAACTTTGGCTTGGTCATGTCATAGCCTTTTAATCATTCATGTGTATGCAATTAGACGTCTAGATTCGTTGGTGGAGAACTGTGCGTTTTATTGCAGAACACTAGTTATTGAATCTGTCTAGAATATGAGGAACTGATTGGTGCTACTAGTTTCATTTAGACTGAGTGCTCACTGTGTATTTTTTTTAATATATTAACCATGCAGATATCAGGAGTTGTTTTGCTTCAGCTTTGGACAGCTACCTTCCTCCATGATGCAACTTGGTTGAAGATATTGATAGTCGCATACTTCTTTGGCTCTTTTCTGAACCATAATCTCTTCCTGGCCATTCATGAACTAAGTCACAACCTTGCTTTCTCTACTCCAACCTACAACCGTTGGCTTGGAATTTTTGCCAACCTTCCCGTTGGTGTACCCATGTCCGTTACCTTCCAAAAGTATCACCTTGAGCACCATCGCTTCCAAGGAGTTGATGGAATTGATATGGACATCCCGAGCCAAACTGAAGCCCATGTAGTGAAAAATGTTCTTGCAAAGTCTATATGGGTCATTCTCCAACTTTTCTTTTATGCATTCAGGCCTCTTTTTCTAAAACCTAAACCACCTGGTCTGTGGGAGTTCATTAACTTTACTATCCAGCTATCCCTTGATGGAGCTATGGTTTACTTCTGGGGCTGGAAATCGCTAGCTTATCTTATCCTATCCACGTTTGTTGGGGGCGGGATGCATCCAATGGCTGGTCACTTCATCTCCGAGCATTATGTCTTCAAGCCTGAGCAAGAGACATACTCCTATTACGGACCCCTTAACCTCATGACATGGAGTGTAGGATACCACAATGAACACCATGATTTTCCCAGAATTCCCGGAAGCAAGCTCTACAAGGTGAAGGAGATTGCACCAGAATATTATGAAAACTTAGATGCTTACAAATCTTGGAGCCAGGTAATCTACATGTACATAATGGATCGAACAGTTGGACCTTTCAGCAGAATGAAGAGAAAGTTGTCTACGAAAGCAAACAAGTCCGAATAGACGCAGTGATAGTCCTCCCCTCTATTCTTTGTTAATTCTTTCAGTGTTACTATGTGATGTTTCTTATCGATAACGACTCTTGGTTCTTTTGTAACAATGTAATAGAGTTCTTGGCATCATGTGCAGTAGAGTTGATGTAGCAAATGACTACGTTCATCAATTACATTAACATTTACATACTCAGTGAAATCCTTGAGTCCGGAAAGGGTAGGATGTATGTAGATCTTACTCATACCTTCATTCATGGAGTAGAATGACTGTTTCTGATCGACTCTCATAAATAATCATATAAATGTTCATGTGTTATGGGAATTTCTCTGTTTATTTTACTGCGTGTCTTAAAAGGGGAAAAAGAAATGGCACATTTTGAAGCCTTGGATAGGCCTAGGAGTCTCCTCCTAGTTAGAAACAGCCCATATTATCTTCACAAGCATAATATTAGTGTTAACACTAATAGTCCTTCGGGATGGTTCAGTTGGTCTGGAGGGTGGTTATCCACATGGATAACCCGGGATCAATCCCCCCTCAATGCCTTCTGAATTGAATTTGTTGTATAACGGCTGCGGGTTTTCTTGGGGTTCCGAATGCGGGTTTTCTAGGGGTACTGAAAAAAAAAAGTGTTAACACTAATAGAGAATTGGCTTGTTTATATTCTCACCATTACATTTTACATATCGGCGTTTGATTTGACACAGTTTTGAAAAAAAGGAGGTATAGAAATTGTGATTTTGAACACACCATACATTTTTGTACCGAAAGTTCTAAAAGTTTTCAACCATAAAAATGTGTCATTTAAAAAAAAAAATAGAATATACATAAAGAGCACACATAAAAAGAAAACAATGGACTACTTGATTTTTCTTAAATTTAGGCCATAATAATAATTTAAAAATAATTTAAAAAGTGTCACATAAAATAAAACAACGGATTTTCGACACTAGATGGAACATCAACTCTATGATCTTTGGGCAAAACCTTTGGGCTAATCGTCTCGTGATATTTCATTAAGCAAATTAATGCTTGAACTAATCAAAATGTGTCTTTTCCTTCCATATATGAAACTTGTTACATTTTGATTGTTTTTAAAATTATATTATCCTTAAATATAAAGAAACGGTACAAATTTAACATAATATATAATTAATAAAACGATCAAATAATTAATTTAGTAATTTGTGAAGATCCATGTTTATTGATTGAAAGTTATATATGCTTAACCAAATCACAAATGATCAAAATTCAATATTTATAAATATTTCAAGAACTAAGAAGTGCAAATTTCTCAAAAATGTTCAAGAGTAAGTGCAGTATAATTGTTTGGCAAAATAGCAACAAAAAAATATTTTCATTGATCCGTCAGGTAAACATAAGATCTACGTATATTCTACCTACCCTACACCCCAGTGGCGGGTTTACACTGGGCTGTTAAATTGCAAACATTTGGAAACAGTATCATAATTCTGAAGAAGTGTAAAACAATCAACAACAATTTTAGAGTTTTGGTAATAAAAAACAATGTTATCATTAAAAATGTAATGAGATTACATTTTTAGCCAAGTTGTACACAGTTTTTTCTCATGATAATATCAAATACTTGTCTATGATTGCTTGTTAATTTTAAGAAAATTTAGCAACTTTCCAATAAGCTCTAAAAATGTTTCCAAAAGAAAATTACTACTGCCTCTTGACTTGTGACAAAATTTTAGACTTTTGGTTGTGATCCTAACAGAACAAATGTATTCCAAGTTGTCTACACTGTCAGACCTGTTGATGCTACGCGGATGTCCCAGGTATGTCATCAATCGTTTGGCTAGGTTCCCCGGGTAGTATTCTTTTCACAGCACGAGTGGTCAGTTTATCTTTGGGAGGAGGCGGAGGAGGCCTGCTTGGATGGATTTGATCGACTTTTTGGGAAGGAACGTCAAACTGCACAACCAACAACACAGGGTCATCTAACAAGAAACTGGAATGCATAGTTGAGAAATGCAACAACATGCAATGAGACATAGCATACCAGCACAGTTGCAGATGAAATGAACAAGCATTCATTCAAAATAAGTGGATCAAATCGGTGTAAGCTAGTTTACGACACAGATTCTTCATTTGTCTAAATGTACCCATAACAGCAGTATGAATGTTTGATATTCATTCTTCAAATAGTCAAAATATTAAGTACCCATAGCAAATCATATCCATACCCAACACTCATACTAATGTCCACATAAAGTTGCTTTAAGAATATATATTTGTTTTTCTTGTACTTATATCTTCCTAAGCCCTCGCAAACAGAGGGACGGCACAGAGTAAGCGTGAGGTGCTACTTTCACTTGGATACTCTTTCCATAACCACACTTACTCCACCACCTCCATGCTTTTAATATCTTGAATTTTACTCATTATCAGCACTTGGTAACTTTTCAAGCAGCAACCTTTTGGAAACATGTCCAACAAAGCCTAAATTAGGGGAAAAATAAAAACCAAAATAGAGCGGCAGAATGCTATCTTTTCAGTGTTTTGACTACAGAAATTAATACTATTCTCTCGCTGATGCACAGGTCTCATGACCACTGGTCACGACCAAAAGAGTTGCAGGAACTTATTGTATCCACGCACGGGAGTATCTTGATCCAGTTCAATTTCTTTTACAATTACTATGACAGTTCACTTAGTGCAACTACTTAGAAAATAAACTCCAAGTTTTTGTCAATAGCACAAACTGACCTTGTATCCACAGCCAGCTACACAAGCATGAAAGCATTCCTGCGTGCAATAAAGAAGATTACATGTCATTTGAGTGCCAAAAGGAAAGGGGTTTAGGGAATTCACATTTTTTTATTTGAAAATTTTACTCCACTAACCAACGCAGAACAACCAACTTCAATGGAGAAATCAACTCTCAAGTAAATCGAAGTATTGAATTCTAACTATTACAATAGCTAAACGAAACAAATTAACATACTAAACTACAAAGAGGGACTAAATCTACAAACATTAACAAAGACTTTAAAGTTGCCAAGAAGAATTAAGATACTCCAAGCTCCAGCGATAGTTTTCTTCATCCAAATTCATTCTAAAAAGAAAGAACACAAATAAAATGAGTATTTATAGTTGTGAGTTATGACTTGAGGGATGAGTTGTTTTTCCGCTTATATGGTCTTCGGCAAACATTAACTCATGAGCAACCTACCTTTTAAAGTTGAATTAGGCCCAAAGTGCATTTCTTCCCAGTCTTAATTGTCCTCCTTTAATGAAAATGACCTAAACAAGAGTTCTTGATACCAGATCCCTCTAATGCAAGAAGGAATAATTGGCCTTGGATTTGCTTATTTGATTCAATCATAGTCCTTGAAGTCGTGATACTAGATCATCTGAGTTACGCCTTGGAGTTCTTGTAAAAAAATTTATGCTAGATCCTCATAAATGGTCTACTTAAAGGATCCACTTGACTCGGGTTAGCCTCTAGAGATGCATCATCTCTCCCCTCTTGAAGATAAGTCAAAAACATTAATGTTAACACAACCACCATACTCATCGAACAAATCAAGCATGTAGGTGTTGTCATTGATCCTTTACAACAACTTGAAATGGCCTATTTCCCCTTCGATCAAGCTTTGTCTTCCTTTTGGGTAGAAATCTCTCCTTCCTCACATGAATCTATACCCAATCACCAATTGGAATTGACAATGGAAGCATAGGCATCATTCTTGATCACAAGATGTTGTCAGGCATTCTCCTGTAGTTTCTTCATCGATATGGCCTTAGCTTTGCCATCAACACCCAAAATTTCATTAACGGAAATGGGAAGTAAATCTAAAGGAGATACAAGGATTGAAACCATATACCAATTCAAAGGTGAATGATCTGTTGTACAAAGAATATTCTTATTATATGCAAACTCCACAAACGAAATACACCCTTCCCAAGCCTTCAAATTATTTTCAACTATGACCTTTAAAAGATTCCCAAAGTCCTATCAGCCATCCCATTTGCCCATCTGTTTGAGGATGATATGTTGTACAAAAGATCAAACCTGTTCCTAATTTAGCCCATAGAGTTTTCCAAAAATAACTCAAAAATTGTATATCCCAATCACTCAGAATGGACCTTGGTATACCATGAAGGCGCACCACTTCTTAAAAGACCAAATTGGTAGCACCATCACCATTATAACATGGATCCATTCTTGAGAAGCAATCAACAACAATAAACATACTGTCTTCCCAACTCTTAGTTGTGGGCTTATCTCTGAGATTTGGATTTAGTTGTGGGCTTATCTCTGAGATTTGGAAGCTACCGGTGATCAAATGCCTCCAAGAAACTGATGTGGAGTGGGTGCTCAGGATG
The DNA here is from genome assembly GCA_032847665.1 of Solanum chilense. Lineage (NCBI taxonomy): Eukaryota > Viridiplantae > Streptophyta > Magnoliopsida > Solanales > Solanaceae > Solanum > Solanum chilense. The sequence continues at coordinate 3,684,730 of CM064972.1, forward strand.
GTTTCCCTTTTGTGCAAGAATCATATGGTATGGGTAGCTGGAAGCCTTACACACAAATGTGCCCTCCCACACAAGTATTGGAACTCTGGTTGCTATGTCAGCATATCTGTTCAGTGCAGAGATAGACACCTGCTGGGCTTTGGCATGCTACCACTTGGTTTTCTCCTTATGCATATTCGTATTTTCATAGACATGCAACCTAAACTTAACCAACTAGTGCAACTATAGCATGCATTTCTCACCTACTAGTGCCATATCCAAGTTGAGTTTTTTTGTTTGGCCAATATGCATGTTTTTCAATTTGACCAGCAGGTGGCAATCTTTCCCATAAACCAACCTGTAAGGAGAGGTTAGAATAGGTGTTTATATGCTGTTTGATATGCCCACAGAGTGTCATCCAACTTCATAGCCCAATCTTCCTTGTCGCACTCACCCTCTTCTTATGCATAATTTAGTTTCCTTGGCCTAAATCCTATCAGCTAGTCCTTCAAAAAGAAGAATACTGCAGCTCGCTCCTCAACAGTAGCTGAATATAGCAGTTCCCAATGCCTTTGCTGAAATATTTTGGATGAATAATATATTGCTTGAGACACGCTCTCTAGTCAAAGTGGTCCCTACTATTACCTGTAATAACATTTGTGTCACATTATCGCTTATTTGAGCGAGAATCCAGTAGCATGAAACATGTTGAGGTGGACTTAGATTTTTTGTGCAAATATGTCCAATGACAACTGGTTCGAGTTGTTCCTGTCCATGTTGCTGATCAACTATCTGATACACTCACAAAAGCACTCGTCAAGCATCACAATTTGTTCTAGGCTTAGTAACGGATAGCCTAACTTTATGGGGCGTATTAGAATACATATTTCTTGTAATTAGTTCTTATCCACTAAAAGTAATTTATATTTATCTTTTGCGTTTTAGATTAGATATTATCTAGACAAGCTTTAAGAGTTATCCTTCCGTTAGATAGGTGTGTTAGTATTTTGACCAGCACAAGTCTCCTAATACAAGGATTACTCTTAGAAAGGCGGTCCCTGCAGACCTGTATTTAATCATTGTTATGTCCAATACAATATACAGTTTCCACCACTACTAAAGTGTTCATGAATATATGCACATATTCATTATTCCCTCAAGGACAAAGTGAGAAGCACATACTTCTAAAGTTCAATACTACAAGTCAAGCCAGCTAACAAAAATGATGGTGATCATACTAGCCGTCCAAGACCAAACCTCATAATGAAATATTCAAGATATTGGTCCACAGAAACATGAAAACTTGTATCATTTTGATGAAGTCGTGAACATTCATATTAACATATGACGCAAAGGCACCCATAACTGCACTAGAAGCTCCCTTGAGTTTTTAGCAGATCAAAGAAAACCTTGCCATTTTGTCCATGCTAACAACTCTCTTTACTCTTCATTCAAAAAAAATAAAAAATTGTAGAAACTCTTTTTACTACTTACAAAACGGAAGAGAATAAAGGCCTCAGCTTGCAAAGGACAAATCAGCATTGTACTGTGAAAATCCATGTATGATCTTGTAAGATAATGAAGAATAGCACAGCTATTGCAGACACCATGGTTATTAAAAAAAATAAAGAGAGATTATGAATAATACTATTGAGAGTGTTGACTTTCAATCCAGACCCTGAACAGAGGGAAAGAATGAATTTGAACTACAATTGACAAAATTCTTCATAAAGCAAATCAACTTGTAAGAGCTAAGAAACATCACACTTTGAGGACTGTAAAAGAAAAACCAATTGAAGATAACAAGAAAGGTTGGGAGACCTCAGAGCAGCTGGCGGCACCAGGAGATCGATCGATGTAAGCACTCCACTGTTGATCCTTCAGAACTGGATTTTTATAGCATATCTCCTCACATTCTGATAAACCTGCATATAGCTCGTTATTCCTCTGTTGTAGCTTAAATCAATGGATAAGCCTCATAGAGGTTTCAAATATAAAAAATAAGACAATTCCTAAGCATTAGTTATATATAAGTTCAATGTCTCAATATTAAATAATAAAGGTTGAACTCCAAAATGGGAGCAATATTATGGACATTCCCAAACCTTGGTGAATGATGAATATCATCCAATGCCATCTTCTGAAGGTTAAATAACTTAAGCTGGCGATATAAGACAACTAATATGGACATTTTACATAGTGAAGGCATGTTTTTCTCCTGTTCATAAACTAGTAAGTCCTGGTCTGTCACCCATAGTAACATGTTATCTTGTGGAATACAATAAATTTCTATTCACCAGTGTAAGATTCTTCCATATGCAAGTTTTTCTACAAGCAGCACAACTCCTCACCACAGCGATCAGACAGCAAGGTAAACTGAAATATTCACCAGAGTTATTTAGAAACCAACAAATATGGAAACTTGGAGCTTACATTCATCCCACGTCTCTCCATCAGCATCACATCCTTTTTTGCAAAAGACTCTCCCTTCAAAAATTCAGACATCACAAAATTATGATATATGAGAGCTGAATTCATGCCAACAAACAAACTACTGCTAGAAGAAATCAACACTAGAACATTTGAAATAATATTAAACCTGCGTTCTTATCACAGAAATTATATTTTACAGAACTGTTTCAAAATTAAATTAGAAAGAGTGAACACAAAAGATAGCAAGCTCAAAAAGTGGGAGAGGGATGTTATTCTACTAGGTCTTTATTAGCTGTGGTCCTTTTATATCTACTCCAGAGTCTGCCCACATTTATGACAACACATTTGCAATCAGTCGGTAGAAATATCAAGCTATTAATTTCATATCTGATGATGTCTATGACAAGTCAGACTTCCATCAAAGAGAAAATTCCAAGAAGGTTTCTATTTTATCCAACTAGCATTGATTCAGAACTTCCAGTCATCGTTTCAAAGGTCAAATAAGGATCGAAAATCTGACAGGCCCACTCAAGATAATAAAAAAGAGTGATTTGGATACCTAAATAAGGACCTGCTAACGATGATCTTATCAATTCCATTCACAACTATATATTCTTACATCTGAAGTTTTGGCATGCCAGAACCATACGGATTGTCTGCTGTCAAAAGTGCTTAAGATACACATGATGATCTTTGCTTGCAGTGACAACTTAAACATAGAGAAGAAACCAATCAGAGATACAGTCGTCAAACCTCTCTATAACAACCTTGTTTGTTCCAAAATTCTTTTCAGCTTTTGTAGCGACGGGTTATAATACACCTATAGCAACATTTGACATGTAAATCTTATTTGACTGTTATAGACAACAATTACCCAGTATTCTTTTCTCAATCTTAATGTTATAAATAAATCAATTACCGAAGTACGCATTGATGTTATATTCTTTGCCGAAAGTGGTATGCTAAAAGTTCAAAATATCTATTCAAAATACTAGACTTGTTATTGTTATCTTACAGATTCTATTTCTATATGGGGCTTTAGGATAGTAATCGGTACTAGTGTTTTCTCATTATGAAATTGAATGGCAAGCAACAGAAGTAGGAAATAGTAGAAGCCATTAATATTTGAGTAAGGTTGTTATAGAGGAGTAATTTTACAAAGAAAGTATTGTTATATTGATGGTGGTTGTTGTTATAGGCAAAAATATAAGAAAAATTGGTTGTTATAGTGAGATGATGATATAGTGGGTGGGTGTCATAGAGAGGTTTAATTTTAGTTGATTAAATAAATTATTATAGGAAAGTAAAAATAATTTCCTTCTTAGTGTCCATAGTTATAGGTATGTTGCTCGGACACTTAAAAATTCTTGTCGCACCCGTGTAAACATGGGTGGGGGATCCACACCCGATTTGATCAACCTAACTTGGGTACTTTGACTACACCTATGGCCAAGAAGTATACGTTGATCCGGTATTCAGTCTAGATATGGGCTAATGTCATACAACTATAAACATAAAGCGCTACAACAAGTGTTTAAAATGAATGTAGCCATATTAGCTCTAATTTCATAAATTCAACTAATTGCCGAAATATAAACTTTTAGGCTTCGTAATATGCATTTATTGGTTATATCCAAACACTTGAACCCATACTCCTACCATATCCCCTAATCCTAAGATAACTAATATTTGTATCAATTTATAACTATGCAATACTCATTTTTCATTTTATGTAATAAATAATATGAATTTAAATTACCTTATTAATCATCTTAAGTTAATTTTCACCGTTCTTAAATAACTAATTGTTCTATACATTATTTTAAGTCGTATCCCAGCACCCATATCTGCAATCGCATACATACCCATGTGATGATGAATCCAACCTCTAGATCCGCCACCCATGTCAGATATCCACACCCGAATACGAGCAACATAGGTTATAGAACTTGAAATTTTTAAGACCTTATTGACCTTTACAGTTGATAATTATCTAAACAGGTATTTAAACATATCCTTTTCCGGTAACAGAGAGAGCATAGGTAGCTGATTAAATATCTCAATGTAGAAGCCTAGAGGGTTTTCTTTCCTTCCGTTTAACAACCACATTATTTTCAAGCAAAACCAACATACTATGTTTAATCTTTTAGTCCAACCACACGTCTTAGGTCTTCTGAATTAACATGACAACACACATCACCAAGTTTAACAGCGAACAGTTAGATTGACATACTGATTTTCCATATTGCAGAGAAAACTGGAAATTTGGAAATACAGGAATAAGTTTCTACATTTTTTACAAATTATAAAGGAAAGCTATGTAGATCTACCCTGAATAGTTGTTGGTTATTCAAAGTACCTAGCTTGGCTCAAAGTGTTATCACTTGAAACTTCAGTAAGCTAACCATGAATTGCGCAAAAGGGAATGCTTGCAATTAACTTCATCGTAATTAACAAGTTACACCACACAATTAAATGGATTATGATGGTAAACCGGCCAACAGTAGTCTGACTTTTCCGGTTTATAAAGGTGAAAAGGTTTGAAAGAGCTGGAAGAAAGTAGGAAAACAAATCAGAAACACTCAAATTAAACAGCACACCACATAAATCTAGCCAAACACACTTGGAATTCACTTCAATACAAGTAATAATACGCCAAACAAGAAAATGGATTATGATGTTAAACTGGCCAGCAGTATTCTGAGTTCCCCTTCTATAAAGGTAGAATATGCTTGTTTTAAGAGTTAAGAGGAATACTCAAGTGAGAAAAATACAAATTCGATAGCACGACCAAGAAATCAAACCAAACACACAGTAATAAGTTAAGCTAAATCGTTTGATTAAAAAAATATAAGTTAAGTCAAACAAGGAAATGGATTATTATGTTAAACTGGACAGCAGCATCCAGAGTTCCCAGTCTATAAAGGTAGGATAGGAACTAAGCACACAGTCCAACCAAAACTTAATTGCAAGGTATACTTAGAATAGAAGAGAAATAACACCCTAATGGCACCAAGATGATAATTTTCCTACAGGCACAAATACTCCCTTTCCTCTTCCACTATAGCCAGACACAGTTGAAAGCTGCCTAATGCAATGCACCTGCACCAAGCTATAATTCTATATCATGCATAAAATATTGGACGGCTGCATAATATCAACACTTACTCAAATAACATCCTACCCTGAAAAGCAATGTCTCACAGTCAATGTAGCTTGGATGAACTTTGGTAAAAGAAAAACATTTTTTATTTGATAACAGTCATTAATAAACAAAGAAACCAATTTAAAAGACCATTATGGACTCTAAAAGATACAGACTTCATCTGTAGTTTTCTTCTTTCTTGTACAACCAGTCATACCCCCTCGGAAAATTAACATAAAACTCTACCTTTACATAAAATTTCCAAAATTCTAGATAACCAATGACCATTGCTCCTTCCCTCAAACCAAAACAAAAGGGAGATTCTTCTTCTTTCTGCTTTGAAGCTTTTGAGCAGTGTTGTGGACGGCGAGAGGCGACAAAAGGCGACAAGGGCCTGCCTCGCCACGCGGCGAGGCGAGCGGCGAGGCGCTTGCCTTTTTGAATAAAGGCGCCAATTAATACCAAAAATTAAAAATATTTAATTGCATATTTTATCCAAAATCTTAATAGCAATAACACATATTAGCAAATATTCAATTCAAAAACCAATAGTAGATACTAAAATGTCTAAAACTTTAAAGACCAAACAATTCAAAATACAATAAACCAAAACTTTAAAAGGCTATTCTTCTTCAAAATTATCCAACTCTTGAAGATCAAAATTTTTTAATTAAAAAGGCGGCGCCTTTTCTCTCGCCATTGCAGCGCCACACCTCGCCTTTTTACCATCGCCTCGCCTCGGCAGAGAATGGCGAGGACCCCTCGCCTCTCGCCAAAGGCGAGGAGGCGCTCGCATTCTGTAACACTGCTTTTGAGACACAACACCTAATGAATTAGATTGAGAACGATGATGTCCCAGTTGCAATACCCCGTGAAATAAGTCGAGTTGCCCGGACACCAGGGTTATAATGAAAAAAAAATAGACACAGAGTAATGCATTTAGATTTAACAAAAGTATCTACACATAAAGACAGTAAACACACAGAAAAAGATGAGTATTTTACATCCCAATGCAGATTACCACAGCACAAATTAAAAAGATGAGTCTTTTTACTTGAAAAGTAACATAAAGATTCTACCTTTACATAAAATTCCCAAAATCCTATAAAACCAACGTCCACTTCTCCTCTCCTCAAACCAAAACAAAAGAGAGATTCTTCTTCTTTCTGCTATAAAGCTTTTTACAGGATAAATTTAACATAGTCAAAAATTCAAACACAACATGAGTCTCACTAGCAAACAGCCCATGAAATTAGTGCACACAAACTGTCCAGACAGAAGGGTTATCATAAAAAATTCAAACACAGAGTAATACATTAAGATTAAACAAATATATCTACACATAAACACAATGTCTGCAAATTTAGCATAAAGATACAATTTTTCAAGATTGTAACTTTGTATCTATCTGACCAGAAAGCGATATCAAGAAAAGGGTTTGGTAAGAGAGTAGTAATTACAAGGAATTTGCATGAGAGTTGAGTATTTATGGGTGCATTGATTGTTACAGGGAGGTGCCCATTGCTGTGGAATCATCTTTTTGAGCCGTTTTTCGAACAGAAAATTGTGAGTCTCACCGTTTTGCCTTGTTGGGTCTCTCTCAAAATTGAAGAAAAGTGAAGAGAAGAGAAGAAAAGTGGATGGTGGAATGGGGGGCAAGTACAACAATGGTTAAGACCAAACGGGGCTCTATTTTCCCTGCTGATGTTGGGAAAAAACAAGAAAAAAAATTAAACTAAAAAATAATGAAATAAATTGGAAAATTAAATATCAAGATTTTTACTTGCATAATTTGCTTAAAATTAGGACTTCCATAAAAAATAAAAAAAAATCCTTTTTACTTGTCCAATTTTAATATTTTATTTGTCATTTTTGAAAAAAAAAAATCGATATTTTTTATTTACTACACCTTTAATTTATTCAGAGAGTTAATGTTTTTTCAATGGAGGCGATCACTCAAATAAAAATAATTTTTTGCTGCATTAAATATTGACACTAATAAAGAGTGCTAAAGTCTTTACCGACATTAGTTAAGTGCCATTAGAATCAATGTCGCTAAAGGCTTTAGGGACATATACAAAGAGTGACAATTACCGCTAAAAATACATATTTAACGATAATTAAAAATTAAATATCGTTAATAACCATTTTTGTTGTAGCGTATAGTACCTGTACTTGATTAATGGATCAAGGAAGGGAAACATATGGTTAAAAAAGAACTTCAGTATATGATCAAATCATTAAAATATTACAGAAGATACAAACATGCCCTTGAAGTAACATTATTTTATTTACACATGCGTGTTGGTGGTATGAGGATGCGACAATGAGGAGGTGTGAGAGGTAGCTCGAAGAAGAACTGGGGAGGTGATATAACTTTAGTTGATTAAGGACATGATTTTAAGAAGTTAAGTTATTGAGGTCGAGATTTAAGGATAAAATGTTAGTAGGTAGTTGAACCGTGGAGGTAATTAGACAGGATATGACACATACCTTTTAGTTGATTGAGGACATGATTTTAAAAAGTTAGTTATTGATATCGAGAATTAAGGATAGAATAGAAGGTTAGTAGGTAGTTGAGTGTTATCGTAGTTTCCCTCTTCCCCGATGTCTATTAATTAATGTGTTAGTTAGACTTGTTTTGTACATTTGTGATTTTGTTGTCTCTTTTTCTTTCTTACTTTTGTGCATCAGTTACATTTCTTTTAAGTCGAGGGTCCTATCGGAAATAACGCATCTAATCTCTAACCCGTAAAGTTAGAGGTAAAGTATGTGTACATTATACCCTCCCAAAATCCACTTGTGAGATTACGCTAGTTATGTTGTTGTTTTTTGGTAAGAGGGAGTTCTAGAATTTTGAAGTTTATGAGTTCGTACAACTATCTTAAGTTAATATATCGTAATAATTGAGATTAGTGTCAAATAAATATAAATATCTAGTGGATTTCTTGCTATATATTTGAGGTCAAAAGTTAAACGGGTTCATGTACATTGTACTCTAGCTCCGCCTCTGCTATTAGTCACGCCATTGTAAATGTAGCTATCATTTGTTCTATGAATTTGAGCCAATTTGTTATGAATTCTCGTGTTTTTTTTAAACAAATTGGTAAAGAGTAAATTACAAGATTTTAACTTTATGGATTCTAGATTACGACTTCAAGTGGTAATAACTAGGTTTTAAATTTGATATATGTACATATTTAGTGAATTTCTTAATACATATATACATATTTAATGAATTTCTATATACATATATACTTAGATTGAATGGTATTTGACAAGCATGAGTAACAAAGTGTCTTGCTTTACCATTTTTTCGTGGTAAAGAAGATGTTCATGTACGCAAACATTACCTCTGCCTTTGTTAGTAATACTGTGTTAATGCCTTTGAATTCTTTTACTTTCTTCAGAAACAAGAGTTACATGGGATAGAAAATTAGTAACTGAGATAGCTATTAAAAGTTCTATTTCCAGTATGATATATCTATGATATGAAAAAGTAGATGTTAAGCCTTCAATTATATACAACAAAAAATGAATAAATTTGACACCTAAACTTGATTACCTTCATTGTGTTAAAAGTCATAGTACTCATGTAGCTAAGTTCCTAGCCCCAAAATTGATATCCTTGTAACAGGTAAAGGGAAAAAAACAAGAATTTGCTTAAGCAAAATTTCCAATAACTTTTCTATGACGCTTTCTCCTGTCTCTCCCGCGCTTTGAGGGTACCTTCTTTAATGGCTCAGTAACTGAACTTGACTTTGTAATGTTGCTTGTGGTCTGCGGGGTTTTAACAGGTACAGGCGGTGGAGGATGAACAATTTCAGGAGCAGCAGGGGGAGGTGGGGGAGACCAGTGCTCAAGAATGTCGCGGTGATACCCCTGTAGATAACAAAAAAGTATAACAGATAGCCAATCTATTATATCCTATCATATAACAGAGATCCAATGTATAATGAACTGAAATTGTCATTTTTTGAGAAGAACAAAAGAAAAAAGAGCATTTCAAGTATAAAAAACGTCAGTCACGTATCATGCAACTGCACATTGCATTTTTCCTACGAGGACCATAAGAATCGTAGCATATTATGAAGATCTAGTGTGAATTCAAAAGGAAATCTGGTGCTGGGAGGCACATCTCCGTTTTTTTCCTTTCCATTCCATTATCAGAGCATAGATCTTTAAAATCCAAAAAGCAAAACATAAAAGATCACCTGAACCACAAAGTTGCGTCTTTCACAGTCCAAGAACATATTCAATGTCCAATTTGTCTTTGACATTATCTTGTCCCTCACAATGGCGAAGCTAATTTGGTCTCTTGGAGTAAAACGATCCACTTCGTTAAACCAAAGACAAGCAAAGAGATTGGAAACTGGAATGTGCTCCCTTACTACTACACATCCCTCAGGGACATCTGCATGTAAAATAGTATGCTAAAACTCGAAGAGAAAATGTCTATATCAGATTTGTGAAAAAGATAAAAGAAAAGAGGTTTACATCATTACCACTTGTAATAGGAAGTTTAGCTGCGGAATAAGGAGTTAGACCTTCCTTTTTATAGAATTCAACTTGAAAGTCGATGGAAGCATTGTCAAACTTTCCAGCAGCTTCGTTAGCTTCTGCTTCTACAAACACATCAAAGCGTCTATAATGCTTTGATATTGCAAAGCTGACATTTTTTCTCCACAAGAACCTGAAATCGAAACATCAGTTAAAGTAAGGTTTTGACTAGCAGTTTTAAAGAACAGAAGCTCTGCATCACTAGCCCAGCATTCAATGTTTGCAGACTTTTATGATATTTCGTTCCCTTGTAATAAATAGGGCCATTTAGCACTTCCTCACGTTTGCTCTTAATCTAAGTCATGCAACAAGAGCAATTTTCATGTATGACTTATTCATCTTTTTTGAAAAAGAAACATGTATAACTTATTTATTATTGTAAGGTGTCAAAAAACTGCAAAAGCATTGTCGAAGGTGTCCAGAACGCGTAAGAGCACTGTTCATAACACAATATTGACAATATCAATCATTTTGCAATACTGACATGTAGCAGAAAGATCAACTTTGATATGATAAAAATGATAGAAGATCTCCAGGCTATAGCAAATCAGACAGGTGATTAAATTATTGGCAACAAACATTTAGCATTTCCAGAAACTTTACTCTTTTGTTATTACCTTTTCTACAGAAAGCTGATAAAAGCATGCAGAGGCTACTATGATTAAGAGCAGCCAGCACCGTATGCTTTATTATAGTTGATTCTAGCTAGAAACTTTTGGTGAAATGATCTAGTGACAAATTAGGGGAAGACATGTCCTACACCTTTTAGAAGGTCATATGGGAGGCTCTACAGAATCCTGTACTGTTATTAGTCAAGAGACAGAATTCAACCGAAAGATGGCAACATCATGGTTATTGCTTTGAATATATGGAATGGTGTATTTAGTCTTAGATGTACATGTACCTTTCAAGTATTTGATAGGGATCGACAACCAGCTCAAGTTTTGCATCAATCCATAGAGAATAACGAGCATTGGGAAAGAGCCTATGAAGCAGAAGCTTTGGAACCTGAAATGTCAACAAATACAAATTAGTCAGAGAATTTTACAAATGATACCAGTCTAGGTTGGTGAACTTGAAGCACTCAGCTATCGTAGAATGAATGGTTGTCAAGTACTGAAAAGCTTTCCTATACCATTAGAGAATAATTTCATGAGCATATACACATAGCCGATGAATACTGATTGAACAAAAGTTAAATGGGATAGGGAAAGAACAAACAGTGCCTAACAAAAGGAAGTTAGAAAGAATAGAGCCTTATTGCACCAAAGGGCGTGGTTTGGCGGCCAATGATGTGGGTAAAACCCATGGGAGGCTAGGGTTCGAATCCCAATAGAAAAAAAAAACACTAGGTCAGTTGTTCCCATCTGCCTAAGCCTCGGTGGCAAAGTTACCTGTGTTGCGGGAGGTAGCAGGCACCCAGTGGAATATTCGAGGTGCATGCAAGCTAGGCTTGACACCACCATTGTCGAAAAAGAAAAACAACATAGCCTGGTCATTTCAATCCATATAGAAAATGCAAAGTACGATACTAAAAGGCAATCATGCAGATGAAAATAGAGGGAGAAATAAGTGATCATAATTTGAATGAAAAGCAATCCTAAAAAATGAGGCATAGATGTCAATAACTTGAAAATTCTCGAATTACCTTTAGGGTTGGGTTGGGGCATAGGAGGGAATTGGTTAGTGGAAAGCAAAAAGAGAAGAAAATTGGCACGTACTCCTTTCAGTTCTTTACACAGATATTATCCTTTCAGTTCTTAACATAGCTATTCTCCTTTCAGTGATATGTACTTTAATAAATACTCATCCCCAACTAATAATGCTTGCAAATTTTAACTATTGTTCAATATAGGTGATGTTATCATTGAGAATACCAACCTTCCCGTTTCGCCTCGGATCATCATAAGGGAGGTTGTGAACGGTGACAATTCTCCATAAGCCAATTCTCATGGAACCATCTAGCTCACTAGAGTTTCTTAAAAAAACTTCTGTTTGTTCATCCACAAACATATGGAAGCAGACATTTTTCTTGGCATATTCGCTGATATTTTTTGGTTGCCTTATCAAATCAAAAGCGCCTGTTCAAGAATGTACTTGTTACAAATCACAGCCAGCAGTTTCAACAAGAAATGAGTCAGCATGTGGACTGAAAGATCCGTACCAAATATTGCTGATGCCACAATGACACCTCGACAAGATTCCATCTCATTAAGGTCAGAATCATCAATGTCAAAACCTGTTTGATGTCCAGGCCTGATTCCTTTAACAAATCTATCAAATGGATTTGCAGAAGAATAAACAAACAAAACGAAGTAAGATGCATTGTGAAATGTGCAATAATTTACAACTCTATCCATCAGTATCTTGATGAAGCCAAACGAAAAATTCAAAAAGAAAAAAGAAAATAAGGTGGGTGAAGCTTTATACTACAAGAACTGCACAGGCGGAAAAAATATCATACCCGCAATGCACATTCATGGACTCTCTTACATCATATGAATCATTCCTTTGCATCAGTGAAGGATATCCTCCAAACTCGGGTTTCTCTGAATTTTCTTCATGAATGTAAGTCAAATTGCTAACCCCAGGAGAAAAGGATGGTGCATCAGGCATTAGTGCAATCGCTTGTTCAACAGGGAGGTAGCATACTGGACATGCTGAAAGAATGTAAACATCCAGTTAAGAATCTGCAGCTTACATTTTCTCACCTAAACAGTCCATCAGTGAGAAAATTTGACAGCAAAATGACATATTTAAAATCCTATGTCTGAAAAGTGTATGAGACAGATTTTAACTTACGCCTTGGTCCAGTCCTCTTTTTATCTGCGGGCGGGGGTGGTAACGTGAAGCTTTCACATGGATTCCCAGGAGGAAGAGTGTATCCTTTAAAATATACAGGAGGAGGAGGTTGGATAGTCAATGCACTTTGTCCAGCATTAGTTCGTTCTACCGACTCAACAGTAGTAGAATTATCCTTTTGTCCAGCTTCTCGAAATAACCTATTGCCTATGGAGGGGTTACTTTCTTGTGCTTCACCTATGAAAGAGTTGAAATTGCAGAGGCTGTCAGAAACCAAAAACAAAGTGATGAAGGACATTGCCATATTTTATCACCCACATCATATCGAACAACCAAATCAACTCATCTATTTATCCATGTCCAGGAAGAGGATTAAAATAATGTACTGTGTTAGATGAGAATCTTCCCGTGTAAGCTAGACATAATCAGAAACTTACCTTATCAAGAAAAGCTGAAAAAGAGCCAAAGATAAATGCCATTAAACGAGACAACGATTCCAGCATCTAGCAAGCTCAAAGCTCAATTAAGATGACAAACAACACAGGTTTTAAAATTGCAACATAAAGCTATATAAGATTGTTAATTTCGTAGTACCACGTGTAATCAAACATGCTATTTCCCTGAGGGTAACGACAAACTGTAACTCAAATTTCAATCAGCACAAATCAAAATAGTATCACATTGAATGTATCAAAATAAAGTGTGCTCCACTATGTTGGAAGTTTAAGGTGGAGCCCAAGTCCTAATCAAACAATCAGTCTATCAACGATACCTCAGTCTGACCTAGTGAAAAGATCCAGAAAGCAGCAATGTTAAAGATTAGAGACCAAACCTTTGTCAATAAGCACGACCCATAGGAAAACTGCTAGTGAAACTGCACACAGTAGAAGCATCCCCACCTTCTTTCTTGGTGCGAATTTGTGAATCCCGGGGAACAATCCTTCTTTCTCCTTAAACATATTTGGTGGCTTTCAGAGTGTAGTTTGTAATGTAGTAGAATTATTGCAGCGAAAGAACCATAACTTCCAGAAGGACAGAAACCCAATGACTCTGTAGTCATTGTTGTCCCCTCAATCCTCCTACTTCACCTCTCATTGTCCTCATTCCTCTCATACACATGCAAATGTTATCTTCCTAGTGCTCAAATCTTGATACAAAACTCATCTCCTAATGCTGACTATTTCAACAAAATCCCCCAAAACTGAGAAAAAAACCCACTAAATTCGACAAGAAAAACGAGACCCAACTCAACAAATGATCACTGAATCAACAATTGACCCAAAAAATCCAACTTTTTCCTTTCTAAAGTTCAAATCCTGGTACAAAAACTCACCTCCTAATGCTGACTACTTCAACAAAATCCCCCAAAACTGAGAAAAAAACCCACTAAATTCGACAAGAAAAAGGAAACCCAACTCACCAAATGATCACTAAATCAACAATTAACCAAAAAAATCCAACTTTTTCCTTTCTAAAGTTCAAATCTTGGTACAAAAACCTCACCTCCTAAACTAACTACTTCAATAAAAATCCCCCAAAATTGAGAAAAAACCCCACTAAATTCGACAAGAAAAAGAGACCCAACTCACCAAATGATCACTGAATCAAAAATTAACCAGTAAATCCAACTTTTTTTCCTTTCTAAAGTTCAAATTTTGGTAGAAATTTCACCTCCTAATGTGGACAACTTCAACAAAATCCTCCACACAGAGAAACAAACCAATAAATTCACCAAAACCCAACTCACCGAAAGATCACAGAATCAAGAATTAACCAAAAAATCCAACTTTTTTCATTCTAAAGTTCAAATCTTTCCACTAAACTCATCCATAAAAAAAAACCCAATTCACCAAAAAACAAACTCCAGAAATAAAACCAAAAATCAAATCAAGACCCACTATTCAATTAAATCTTACAAATCAGAATTGAAAAACAATAAGCTGGTTCTTAAGGAATTAAAAAAAAAAAAAAAACAAATTTCTATAGATATAATTTTAGAAGGAGTACAAGAAATATAACTACTATAATTTAGGAACTTAGTTTTCCATTTGCATGGCGGATATGTTTGTATAATTTCTTCATAAACTATATTAATATACTATAAAAAATAAATTAATTAAAAAACAATGTGAATGACTTACCTTCCCAAAAACAAATCACATATTTATTTATATTTTTTCATTTTGAAAAACGTGTCAAATCAAATTATATATATTAATATATATGATAGAAACATTTTGATCTTTAAATAACTAACTTTTTTGTTTTACTTTTTTATTTTTATTGATTAACCAAATAGTTAATTTTAACAATAATAACAATAATAGTAATAATAATAAAAATTTAAATTTGAGTTGAAATAGAGTTCTAGCTACTTTTTCAATGATATACATTATTAAGTTTACTTCTATTTTCTTTTTTTAATTGTTTTCTTGATATTTTCATTTTTTATATGAAAAATGAATGATGATCGTGTTAGAGACTAATTTTTTGCTAGGCATAATACATATTTTGCCCTTAAATTTGGCTTCAAATTTTAAGTTTGACCTCAAACTTTCACAGTGCACAAATAGACACTTAAACTATGCTATTTTTTTTATAAATAAACACGCGAATCTTACATGGCAAAACTCGTGTTATGCACGTTTTCTGCGCGAGTTATGACTAATTTTAAGGCCCACAACGATAAACAAATGTTGAAATGACAAATGTATCCTTAATGAATCTCTTTTATATAATTGCTATTTCGAGATTACAAAAGAGGATAAAAAACATGATGAAGAAAAGGAAAAAATTAGGAGGAAATATCGAGTTTTGTTGATCATTGTGATACTATGTTGGATTTATAGAGAGTTCTTTATGTAGTAAATGTTATGTAGATTGGTTGAAAAAATTATATCAGAATCGTTTTGTTCGTAATGTAGCTTTCTTTATGGGTTAATGGCTGCCACTATCTATTGTAAGCAACCAAAGTAATGGATCGAAATGCATTATTTTAGAGTTGACAGTTTGTCTCTGAACATTGGCTTTAATATTCATTACTATACTTCAATCGATAAGCATCATTCACACACTTTCATACTAGCATGATTCACACACTTTCATACATAGTAAACACCTAATATCAAGACAGCCTTAAATATCAATCATAACAAACACCAAAAGGCTTCACAAAACACAATTTAACATCCATTAATCACAACTTAACAAACTCCAAATATTTGTCTATGCAAACATACATCGAAATAACAAAATACATCAAAATGATCAGTAATTGGAGTATGTCTTTACAAACAGTTATAAAAATAAACAAAAACAAAGACCTCCTAGATCAATATTTATACACATCACTAAGACTTTGAGCTCTTAGAGAATCCACTTCCCCTTGAATTTGCTTTGCACCTTTGTCTTTGACAATTATTGAAGTTGATTTTTAGCCATTTCATCTTTTCATTTCCATTTTAAACTAGGTGGCTTGTATCCAAGATCAACATTTGTTTGTGATGCATCTTTAAATGCTACCCCTGTTTCACTTGTGATAACTCTTTCACTTTATCTCCCTGGCTGCATAATCCATGGGGCATTATTTAGTATACCTAAATAAAGATGTAAGAAAATCAATTAAAGAAGGCAATATACATACGTTAATCACTTGTCTTTCAGTTTGTATATCTGTGTAAACACCAAATCCCACATCTCTTGTTCTTTTTCTTCCAACTGAAGGAGCTGGTTGCATTCCAACTAAAGAAGTTGGTGGCCTTCCAACTAAAGAAGGTGGTGGCATTCCAACTGAAAAAGATGATATTCATTCAGTTGAAGAAGATGTTGCCCTTGCAGTTGACTGCTTCTTTTTCCTTCCTTTAACCTTTGAAGTATCTGCACATAAAGAAGAGGCATTTTCAGTGCTAGGCTACCTCAATGGTGATTGTGAAAGCTGCATCAATGGTTGTTGTTGAAAGGGTCTTACAGACTGTTGTATGGGCTGTTCAGAGGGTTGTAAGACACAAAATTAAAAGTATAAAATTGATTCAAATTTAAAAGAAAGACAAAAATACTTATCATTGATTTACAAGTTTTTATGTTATGCTCAACTTGATGGCATTTGGAACATGACATCTTCACTCCATTCTTTGATGCTTTCCCCATTTCTTTTTTCTTGGTTCATCTTTATCTTTTCTTCTACATCTACCTGGTATTCTAGGCATTGACTTCACTTCAGGATGCTCAACCAGTAGGTTATTGGTGTCAGGCCACATTACCATATTGGGGATAGGTTGTAAAAAGTACTTATATGCAATTAGGAATGTATCTTTTTTGTATCAATGTTCCACATTATCTTCTGATTCTTGCCCAATGTGATATAAGGCACAAACTGCATATTGGCAAGGTATGCACCTCAACTGCCACAATCTACAGCTACATGTCTTTCTAGTTATGTCAATTATGTGTCTGTACTCTCCTTGGATTTAAAATCCAATGTCATGATTCCAAATCACCCTTAGTGTCCTGCCAATCTCTTTGTTATCTTCTTAAATTAGTCTTGCCGTAAGTGAAATGTCACTGATCCAAGTATCTGCAAACTTAATCATATCTCCATGCCTATCCATCATTTTATGCCTAATGTCTTCAAGCATATTAATCACAAATTTATGTCTAGGACCAACAATCCATGAGTTAAATGTTTCACACATATTATTTTTCACCACATCACACTTTGATCTTTCACTAAATAAAGTTTCACACCAGTATTCTTTGTTATATCCAAGCAATGTCTCACATATTTTATGACCCAATTTTCCCATATATTCAAATTCATCTCTCAATTTAACCTCAAAACTAGGTTTGGAGCACTTTCAAAATGCTTTTCTCCTTTCTTCACCTCTCCATCTTTTTTGCCAGTTTGCTCAAATATGTCTTGCACACATTCTTCTTTTAGCATTAGGAAGTCAGACTTCCACTTTCACCTCAAGATCCCAAGTAATATAAAATTAATAATTTTAAGGCACATTTTATTTATCACACACTAACAACATCACTTACTTCACACAATAACAATATCCACATGCTTTGGCAGTAACTAAGAGAAATAAACAAAAACAGTAGCTAACTTCACTTGTTTCACACACTAATAACAAGCAGTGACAATAACTAACAGTGAAGACTTACAAATTTATCAAGACTGTTATGCCACTTCACAAGGCAATAACACAAATAACACAAGACAGTAAGTCAAAATAAATAAACAAAGGCAGAATAAATATCTTTTGCATGTCAAATATGACTTTTATGCCACTTCCATCACCAAGTTGCAAGTCTTCAATGAGATAGCTTAAGAACCAACTCCAAGAATGTTTAGTTTCTTGATCGACCACAGCCCAAGCTATTAGAAATATTTGATTGTTTTCATTTTTTTCAACAGCCACTAATAATTCTCCTCTACAAGCACCCTTCAAAAAACATCCATCCAATCCTATAATCTTTCTACAACCTTTCAGCCATTCATTTTTCAATGCACCAAAACAGACATAAAAATATTTAAACAAGTGTAAGCATCCGTCCAATCCTATAATCTTCCTAAAACCTTCCAGTCATTCATTTTTCAATATAGCAAAACAGACATAAAAATATTTAAACAAGTGTAAGCCAGGGATTGTTTCATTTTCAGTTTTAACCCAACAAGAACTCTTACGATGTGTACTCTTAATCATATCAGCATAGTCTAACAATTTTGAAAACTCAAGTTTCCAATCACCCAAGAACTTGGCAATAACATTCATTTTTGCCTTGTAACATATTGATTTTCCCACTTTGAATCCCCATTCTTTTCTTAGTGTCTGTTGAAGCTTATGAACTCTCATGTCCGGCTGAGATATTATTATATCCCTCATCTTCATTTTCATATATGTGGTTGTGCACAACCTGTTCCTATTTTTTGAAATACATCTATGAGCAGGATTGTATTTCTTTACAAAAAATTTTCAGAATCTTTATCCAAGCTTGCAAAGATTTTCCATTTACATTTCCCTTCACATTTTATCCTAACTCGATAAGGTTCTCATTGGTTTTAAGCCTTAACTGAACCTTATGTTGAACAGCATAATCAACAACAACCTTTCTAAATTGAGTTGCACTCTCAAATATCATACCAAACTCAAAAAAATAAATGGAAGAAGAAGAATCATACCTCAATTTGTTGCTTTTTATTCCTGAAGGTAAATCAACACCCGATTGTGCTAAAATATCTAGCTCCTCATCACTATCTTCACTTGGTTCATCTGATGAATCAAGAAACACTTCATCACCTCCCAATTTTTCATTATATTTGGCTGCGTTATTGGTGAAGATATTTTCAAATCCCTTAT
The DNA here is from genome assembly GCA_032847665.1 of Solanum chilense. Classification (NCBI taxonomy): domain Eukaryota; kingdom Viridiplantae; phylum Streptophyta; class Magnoliopsida; order Solanales; family Solanaceae; genus Solanum; species Solanum chilense. Next base: position 3,704,011 of record CM064972.1, read on the forward strand.
CTATGCCAACTTCTCCAAGCTTAACACCTTGATCCTTTGAGGGTTTTTTAGTTCTCTTTTTTTGCTTTGCAGCTTCATTCTTTTTGTCTTCCCTATGTTTTTCTCTAAAAGCTCTCAGTTCTTCATCAATTTTACTATCATCCTGATCTGGAACATCATCTAAGTCATCCTCTTCAAAGTGAAAAGAATCACCATTTTCTTCCTCTAATGGCTGTTCAACTTCACCTACCCCATTTTTACCATGCTCAGTGTGTGAAACCCTAGAGCAATTTCTCAATTCTTGATTATTTTTTTCAATAAAAAATGATCCCACAGTAGTTGTAGCAGTGGACCCCCCTTCTTTATCAGTCACATGCTTCAAAAACAACTTAATAGATTACCCATTCCACAAATTTTTAACAAAGTTATATAGTTGGTTGTCACATCTAACTTAACAAAATTATGGGTTATAAGGTCTTCAGTAAAAAAAAGCATCAACTTCATCATACCCAATATCTTTTGTATAAGATTTCAGTTCGATAAAAAAGAAGTGGTCCTTAAGTATGTTGAATACGACGTTTCCCAATTTCAATACATATTGACCTTTATAAAAGCGACCTCCATGGTGAAAAATAGCTATAATATGACTCATATGTATAAATCTGTAAGAAAATAACGATTTTACACTCATGGTGACAAAAAGATTCTACTTTGTAAATAAAGAAAAACTTTCAGAGGAGCAAAATCGAGGCATACCTGAAATAAATCGAGGAAGATAAACAGATGAGCATCAACTTCAGTAGCAATCTTGAATGATTTTCCCCTTTGATTCCAAGATTTTGATTCCCCTGATAACTTAGGGTTTTCACCTTTGAGCTGATTGCCTTTGATTCACAATCGGGTGAAATGTGAAATGAGTTAGAAACGTTTTACCCCTGTATATTAATTAAAATTAATTTTAATTTTTTAGTTCTTAAATGACGTGTAATTTTTTTAAAAAAAAAATGACGTGCAAAATATTTAATTAGTTGGTAGCCATTGAGTGACTCACTAATACACGTGGGCGCGGTTGCATATCACACTCTTTGGCTCCAAAAATCGCGTGTTTAGTTATAAAAAATAAGATAGTTAAAGTGTCTATTTGTGAACTGTGAAAGTTTGAGGTCAAATTTAAAATTCGAAGTCAAACTTAACTTAGTGACAAATATATGTATTATGCCTTTTTGGCTATATAGAAATTTGAATTGAAGTAAGTATAATTTTTATTATGATTTTATTTTTTAAAAAATAAAATAAAATAATGTACATTCAATTACGTAGATGATTTTTCTTAACCTTCTATTGAGAAGAAGATAAAGAAGTTAATAACTTTTGTTTAAATGATATTTTCTTGGTAGTAATTCACATAATTCATTTTCTTGCTATTACGTACTGATTTGAGTTGAGGTAATCAATATTTTTCATTCTAATTTTGTTTATTGTTTTTGTTAAAAATAAATATTTTTTTATTATGGAAATAAAAACTAAAAGATTAGCTTTTATTGAGAACTTTAACCGAGCAATTTAGCTTTCTAAATGTTTTTAACTTTTGTTAGCGTTTTTATATTAATATTTTATTAAGATAAATGTTCATATTAGTTTATATTATTTTTTTGGCTAAGATCTATTTATTTAATTCGATGTTTAAATAAAGAATTTCTTGATAAGGAGTTCTCTTCGTAGTTATTACATAATTAATTTTTTAACTACTTTTTTAATTTTCATGGTATAAACGATAGAAAAACTACAATTACGTTCTTTTATTTATTTTATGCAAGAGAAGTAGTAATTAAATTTGCAAACATATAAATGACTTAGACTTAAATTTTCATATAGTTTTGAAACAAGAATATCATACGAGAGTATTGTATAAAAGTTATTTGATAATTATATATTTTACTGTCTCCGTTCATATAGAATTAGTTTGGGTAGAGGAGTGTTGGGGGGTGGGGGGACTATATATCATTGAGAACAATTAAAAATAATAATTATAGTTAATATCAGTTGCGCGCAGATACGTGTACTAGTTATACTATTTATATATGATAGGAACATTTTAATTTTTAAGTAATTAACTTTTTTGATTTTACTTTTTTTTTTATTTTTACTGATTAAATAAACATGTTAATTTTTTGTAAAAAAAATCTCTAAAAAGTTTTTTTCCCCTCAAGAGCAATATCAAACTGGCTCTTAATTAATTTAACAAATTCCAGAATATTTATTTTTACTATAAAATAATTTCTAAATTTATTTTTTATGATAAAAAAAATTCGCAGTTGCTATTTTTTAGGTGTGCACTAATAAAACTCTCCTACGCAATAGCTCGCTAACGACATACCCGCTCCTATGCAATAGCTCGCAAACCACGTAAGATAGGTAACCCGCATTAGGCAAGTTAGGCGCGACAAAATCAACAAGCCCCTTGCAACGAGCTCGACCTAGAAGACAAAATTCTTTGCTTTCAAGGGCAAGGAATTTCGAACTTGACACCTCCAACATGAAAATCTCAAACCAAAACCACTAGTCGCCCGAAGGATTATTTTTAATTTTAAAAAGAACCCTTGTTAATTAAATTCCATAATTCTTCTATCACTCTTTATTTTTTAAAAAAAAGTTAAGAAAGATGTTAATTATATTCCATAATTCTTCTATCACTCTTTATTTTTTTAAAAAAAGTTAAGAAAGATGTTAATTAAATTCCATAATTCTTCTATCACTCTTTAATTTTTTTTTAAAAGTTAAGAAAGATATTACTTTTTTACTTGAAACTTATACTAGTGCTTAGTTAATTATCCTATCTTCTCAGTTTCAATTTACGTAATAATTTTTATTTTTCGAAAGTCAGATAATTTAAGTTTAATCAGAAATTTGCATATAAACCTTAAATATCTTTGAATTATAATTATATGCAAAACTGAAAAAAAAAATATTTAAAAAGTCACAATATTTGACATTTCAAAATAACTATAAGATATGTCAAAATTCATAATAATTTTTCTTTTATTTAAATCTCAAAATTCGAAAAGTATTTTACAAATAAAAGGAGCGTATCTTTTTGACTATCCAAATCCGGATATAACTAGGAAACAGAAAAAGCCCTAATATTTATTGACCCGAATCTCGATTGGACTCGAATTAGGTTATTTCTCTCTATACAAATTTTTCTCATCAACTCTTTTGCTTCCTTCAGTTCATGTCAATGAAGAAATTCATCTGTTTTCAACCAAGTTTTTCATTGATGATGATGATGGATTCTTTCTCAGCTGCAATCGAACCTTTTTTTGAAAACCAGTAAGTTTTTTTCTGTTTTAATCTCTGTGTTTTCGACTTTTCGCGATGAATTGCGAGTTACGCAGAGTTGTAGAGAAATCTCCCTGTGGTAGGTTTGTTAGATACAGTGATATGTTGGGTGGAGGGGCTTATAAAGAAGTGTACATAGGGTATGATCGTGTTGAGCAAATTGAAATTGCTTGGAACCAAATTGTAGTAGATGAAGCATTGGAAAACCCTGAGAATTTGTTCGCTGAGGGTATTTTGTTGAAATCGTTGAACCATGAAAGGATTATGAAGTGTTTCTGTTATTGGTTCGATTCCAAGTCCAAAACTCTTAACATGATTACAGAGTTATTCCCTTCGGGTAGCTTGAAAAAGTATCTTGCGAAGTCTGATGGTAATGATAATGGTGTTGGTGCTGATTTGGTGAGTGTTAAAAATTGGGGCAGGCAGATTCTTGAAGGTTTGAGCTTTCTCCATTGCCAAAACCCTAAGATCATTCATCGAGATATTAAGTGTGACAATGTGTTTGTTGATTGTGGTGGGAAGGAAATTACTCTTGGAGATTTTGGGTTGGCGATTCGTGTTATGGAAGGTAAGTTCGTGAAGGAGAAAGAGACTAAAGGTACCCCGGAATTCATGGCTCCAGAGTGTTACGATGGAGAATACAACGAGTTGGTTGATATATATTCATTCGGGATGTGTCTTCTTGAGATGGTTACTGGTGAATATCCGTATCTGGAATGTAGCAGTGGGATTCAAATATTTAAGAAAGTTTACACTGGTGTAAAGCCTGCGTCTCTCGGAAAGGTGAAGGACTCTAGATTGAAAGATATTATCGAGAAGTGTATGCTTCCCATGTCTGTTAGGCCATCTGCAGAAGAGTTGCTGAAAGATCCATTCTTTTTATGCAACGATGGATCGTCAACACTGGAGGGCTATGCTCCTGCTGCTGCTAGATTTGTAATTACTTATCCTTTGAGGGGATTTCATTGTTGTGCTAGGGATATTAGGAATTTATGTTTGGTGTGATGATCGGTATAGGATGAATCTCACGCGTTCTAGTTTTCGATTGATTGATTCTTTCTTAGGATAGTCAGCATTTTTGTTTTTCCAGAATTCTTTGCTTATGTTAGAACAAGCAAATACATCTTTATATACTCAAATCCTTAATATGTTATGTATCTTCTGAAACCATGATGTATAAGAGATGAGACCATTACTATGAGTTATGTTAAATTGTTATTGTTTTGACTTTTATCAACTATGGTCTGCTTGGTGTTGGTTTTGTCAGTTTCTGTTAGCTATTACAAAATCTGTTAGTAAACAGTCTGAAAAATTTGATAGAAGTGCTGGCTAATCCATCCAGAGTCCAGACTATTGACTGCATTTTAGAGCAGATCAAAGGGAAATTCAGTTCAGAAAGTTGAAAGCACATGTAATTATATTCCTAAACGAATAGTTAATCTGGTACAACTTTTCTATCAAAAGTACTTGTAGAGTTGTGCTATTTCACCTCTATAAAAAGCATGGAACCGTTCGTCAGAGAGAAGCTGGAAGTTTCATACCGATAAATACTATAAAAATGGCTGCCTATTGCATACCAAGCTTCACAAGTATACAATGGAAATTTCACCTTATTTCCACTGAATTATAAGAATAGATAAGTCCAACTCCTGTGAAAGAATGTTCCCTAGTGCTCTTCTGGATTTGCATGTGTAAAGCTTGCAAAATGGAGATCCCCGTCATGAGTAAATGAGTTGATAAAGCTGTAATCAACCATGTCTTCCCTTACCCTTACCCTTTCCATTTCCCTTTTTGCCACCTTTGTAAGACTTTTTCCCCTTCTTGGTCTTCAAATATGATGCTCTTTGGGCCTTCTTCTCTCTTTCCTTTCGAACTTGATCAACATCTTTAATTTCTGATCGCACGTGGGCGTTAGGTACTGACCTATTGTTTCTCCCACCTCTGAAATTTCTGCCACCACCTTGACCTCTAGGACCACCTATTCAAACAGCACAGTGTCACAACCATCAATAATGATTTCATTTCATTGAATGTAAGCAGATACTATGTGTCAAACTACAAGCTTTCATTTGATTGAGACGACATAAGCTCACAGGATATATGAAACAAAATGAATTTGAACTTCCATCACCAAGGAAACAACATGGAGCAGCACAATAGCACATGTTTCCTAGGAGGAATGTAACCATAATGTACTCTTGAATGCAGTGAGAGGGCCATCAAATATAACAAGAAATATGTTGAATTCATCACTAAACATAAACAATGTAAAAGTTCTCTTAGCAGAGGGGTTCCAAATCATTACCAGCTAAACTAGTTGATTGTGCAGCAGAATTCCCATCATTAGTTCCATTAAGAGATATTCTCTTGTGTGATTGGTCTTTCCACTTCTTGTATATCCCGGTTTTGTTGTTTTTCGCCTTAGAACCACTCTCTGTCTTTATCTGCACACCATTAACAAAAAGATGAAAAAAGCTTTGGAAAGCCGAGACCCGAAGACTTGAAAGCTTTACGCAGTATAAGTCAAGAAAAACTCAATCCTATAATGCAACAAGGTCAAGTCAAATAAGAGCACATCTATGGGAACCTATAATAGTGTCCAGATACTGCCTCCATGTTGTTTCTATACAATCAAGGGTTACATCCTTATCATAGTAAGCAGAATCATAAGCCTTCACAAGGTGTTTGGTTTAAGCTCTTTCTTTTTCATTGTTTAGTACACATAACAGATCAACTTCACAAAAGGTTTAAGGTATATAGGGGTAGTATTTTGGTCAAGCATGATTTCAAATCATCTCCCCACCTTATACAGAAATCATGATGCATCAAATATCATATACAGTTCAAAGATGAAATCCTGACTGGAAATACCAAAACAGTATCAACCTTCCAAGTTATTCTATAGGTTATGTCCTCTAGTTGATACATAAAAAGATTTTTCACAAAAAAAAAAAAAAAAAAACTATCTTAATCTCCTACATGTCCAAGAGAAAGTGAATACCAAAGAAAATGCATTGAGACCCATCTAACTCCATACTATGAAGTCCTTAGAGCTACTTAGACTACGATGAAATTTAACGCAATTATTATATTTCAGTTAGATAAAGCGTTCAAAATGATACCGGGGGGGTGGGGGAGGGGGGTTGCATTAAACTTGAAATAACAAGTTGCACGTTTTCTGCCTGAGCTCTCCAATCAAACAATCCCTTCAGCATGTGTTAGGTGGGCCTTTTAATTTGCAAATGACAAGTTCCAATATTTTATTTCATTTCCTCAGCATTAGTAGATATTTTCATTATGAGGAGAATGAATATATTTTAACGTATCAAATACAAAGTTATTATGGGAAGGGGGTGACACATCTTTCACTGGTCACAACATGAAAAGTAGGCTTGTTTGAACTCTCCTGCCACACTTCAAAGAAACTAGATGTTCTATTCATCAAGCTTGCTGGTCCAGACAAAATGACATGCAAGGGCTAAAAAAAAGTACCTTCCCACTAGCTGTAACACGATCTCCATTGTTGAGCTTGATGTATTTCTTGCTCCTCTGTGTTCAGAACATGCAATTAGCTTTCTAGAGAAAAAACTGCTCATTAAAAGAAAAAGGCAGCGTCATTTTCAATTATAAGTACCTTATCCCAATGATATGAAACCTTTTGTTTCTGCAACCCATTCTTGTCATCAGCTACCAAATCTAAAACAGCAGCATCCAACCTAATTTGTGCAAAATGCCAAAAATAAACAATGTCAATAAATGTTAGTATGGTGGGTGCCTCAAGTCCTGATAAAGGAGAAGTGTCGCATTAGGTTGATCGCAAAACTAGTCAATTTAGGATGAATCTTCAATTCTTCGCAATACTGAATACACATATAGGCAATTTGAAGCAAACAAACTGCTATATTAGAAAATTTTCCTTTTCATTCATCGTTACATACAGAAGAATTTATTTCAAGATGGAAAATTTTCTGACGTATTATGATAGCTCCATGGACAAAAATGAAGCTTTGGATGCACCAAAAAGGTCATTCACAAGGTCTCAAGCTAAGGAGATACAAGCTAAGGTTGTTGAGATATCATGGGACAACAAGAAGATGCTTTATTGGGGAAGAACCAAAGATCTCAAGACTTGTGGAGAAAATCTGGCCAAGTTCTCCACTTGTTTCATGGTCCAAGTCCAAGATGAAGAAGATTGGATCCCATAAAGTGCCCCAAATTGACTCCTAAGGAGGGCTTTAAGAGGATCCAAAAGCACGACCAATTGCAAGTTACCAATTTCAAAATAAAAAACACGACCTGCTTACGTCATTGGTGTGTTTCTTGGTCAAAGAGGCATGCGTTTTGACGAACCATCCGCCATTACTTCACTTATTTTAGTTTGTGGGAACTGTGAAATCAATGCTACATGTTTTCCTAGTCAAAGTTCCCATCTTTTTTCCTAGTTAGGTTTTATAACTTTTCCTAAAGGACTTGTTGTTCAAAATAGTATAGGATTTGATCTCTTAGCCCGGTAGGACTTTTCAAGAAAATAAATTATGGAACCCACACCCCTTGAGTTGATTTTGGAAGGTTGAAGAATGAATCCAGGAGTAGCCACTACAAGAGTTCAAAAGAAAGTCCTCTCAATTCAATTGATTATACTTTCTGTTGAAAGTAACAAAAAGAACACCCCTATATATAGGGGTCAGGGGTGTGAACCTATTCCATTGGCAAACTGTTGTTGCTAGGAATCAATTAAGAGTGAGTCTAGGGTTATCTTGAAGTTCAAGATTCATTCTTACGTTTCTTGATCCGTTTCAAATTCCATCTATATGTTTCTCTTCTTGTTTTTATTTAGCTTCCACACATTCTTACCTTTATTGATTCTATATTGTACTCTTAACGTAATTGCTGGCATATTATGCTGTATTAGCAGTTCTAAGCTAAACATTAACTTATGATCTTCAACCATAAACACATGAGAACGCAGAAGAAACAACTTCAAGACATGTAACATTAAACTTCTATCTTCCATGCTAATATGTATAATAGGTGAAACAATAGTGAAGCTTACCTTTTTGATTCAAAACCATGGTTTCCCCTCACGGAGAGTCCAGCCTCAAAATGCTGCCAGCAGCGGGATACAAGTTAGATTAGTCACTCCACAAATAAAAAAACATGAAAAGTGTAAGACAACCAAGCAGGAAGTGAAAAATCCACAGAACACTAAGAATGACATGATTACTGACAATTTCCTAGTTCAGGGTTAATTATTTACCTGATTTGTTGGCACCGCACTTATGAAGTACTCTTCGTCTTTAAAAATCTTTGCTTTCCTTTTAGAACCAGAAACTGTCCAAGTACAAAAGAACAAATCAACAGAAGACCAAATTAATATGAATATTATATCTGCAAAAGAAACAAATAAGCAAACTAATACTATTCTTTTTCCTCATCTAGACCTAACAGTCCTTTTTTCTTTTCAAACCAATACCCCTCCTCGAGTATCCAACAATACTTTATTCCAATTGCTCCCTTGGTGACTTGAACCTCGAAACTCATGGATTGAAGTGACGCACTTTCTAATAGATATCCCTCCTCACCTTTAAACCTTACAATCATAATTGAGTGTGTTCTATTATTATATTTAAATGATAACTGTGAGTACTTATTCTATGTCCCATTAATGGACGGTGAGTGTTTTTTTTAAATGATAACTGTGAGGTATTTCATCCTCAGTTAACTGAGAGTAGTTTAATTGAATGAAATACTCACAGTTTTACACCAATGGGCATGTTGGAAAAGTAAGAAATAGGATCATTTTCTCTACTCTAAAAAGACGTTGAAAACCAAACTTGGTTGTTTGGGTTACTGTCGAGATCTTACACAAGAATCCAGAATATGAACAATAAGGTGATATATTGATTACATAAACAGTTTTATCTTTCTTCAACTAAATGGTGCTCTGTCTTTTTAAGTCCACTCCATTTGATGAATGGGGAACAATATGTTCAAAATCAAATTATAACAGAGCTCATAACTACACATCTGCCTATTCAATACATCATGTATCAATATGTCTAAATAGATGATTTAATGAGATAGAACCACAAAAACAAAGAGCGAACGAGGACACACCTTGTTTGTCCTTCCTTTTTGAAGGAGTGGGATCAAAATCATCTTCCTGCAATAGAATAGAAACAAAATTCAAATGAACACATTTAATCACCATTTGCAAAATATAAGACCAAATCATATGGTGAGAAGGATTCTTATAACATCATATCAAATAATTAGAAGATAACTCCTCTCCACAAAAAGATAGCTGAAGACAGAACTTCCAACAACTAAACAGTGCCAGCTGCACCATGACGCCATGTCCCTTCCCCCAAATACAAGCATGCTTGTTCAGGCAAAGCAAAAAATCACTGTTCTATGGCACTAATCTTCTACTCAGGATACTCTCTTTTTTTTGGGTACTAAGTTGTATTAGAAAAGCATCATGAAATTTCAGGATACTTTTCAATATATCCACAATTTTGTAGCCTAACAACTCACTCATATTGACTTTTCAGTGAGCATGTGATTTTCTTTCCCTGACCTTTGGTTTCTGGGTTTGACCCATCTTCACATCCATGCATGCCATATCAGCTGGACCATGACACCATGTCACTTCCTCCAAATACAAGCATGCTTGTTCAGGCCAAGCAAAAAAATCACTGTTCTACGGCACTAATCTTCTACTCAGGATACTCTCTCTTCTTTTTTTTTGTAGCAAGTTTGTATTAGAAAGGCATCAAGAAGATACATGAAATCTCAGGATACTTTTCAATATATTATAAATTTTGTAGCCTAAGCATCAGTATTGTAACTCACTTATTGACTTTTCAGTGAGCATGTGATTTTCCCTGTCTTTTGGTTTCTGTGTTAGACCCATTTGCAAATCCATGTCTGCCATATCCACATTCTTATTTGAAAATGAAAAAAAAAATCAAGTAAAAGAAAGAAACTACAGTACCCACCAGGATGCTTTTATTAGAGTGAAGGATATCTTTGAAAAAACTAAGACAAAGAAACCACAACGACTCCCACACACTCCAGCTCATTTTGAACTTTGTACCAAAGAAAATAGCATAAAATGAAGGCATACACCCATCAGGAAAAGAATAGAGCCTGCAGATATTAAACAACTTTTAATACTAACTATTTGACAAGTAACACCCATGTGTTCTTCACCAGGTTAAGGTTTGTGGTTTAACTGGAAATGAAACAACGCATGTTGCGTATATACATGTTCCATTGTGAAAGTTGTGCAGCACCTAAACTTGGTAAACAAAGGGCATCTCATTCCATAATGCAGGAATTTCAAGAGAGTATCTAGGTTCTAAGTCAAAATTTTCAAAAGTTACCAGCATCTAAGAATATCGTGTTACAGACCCATAGAATACCCAGTCCTTTTAGATTTCCTGTCTGTATTATGAAAGCAACTAGAGAGCACACCCAAAGAACATCTAAACAAAAAATCATACACAAAAAGGAGCTTCACCTTTGAAGCAGGAACACTCGAGCGCTGTTGACGAACTTTATTGATGACCTCCTCATGAATAGCTCTTTTCATCTTCATCACATCAACCCATTGATTCTGCATGGGTTATCCAAAATATTAATTAAGAATCACCTCTAAGACATCCTTGGGAATGGGGAAGAACAATGTGCAAGTTGACTAAGAATTCCAGCAACATATAAGTTCCGAAGACATGATGGAAAATATACATCTAACTGGAAATCTTGGAATACATTACCTTTGGTACTACATATACTCCAGAATTAAGCTTTTAACTCTCTTTCGACATAATGCACCTCAATGTAATAAGAACACAAAATATTTCATGTTAAATAAAAACAATATAAAATTTCATATGCGTTCACTCTTCAATTACTCAATGTTCATCACCTTTTTAATTTACCAGCAGTTCAAATTTTACACATTCTTTAACCCTCACTCCCTAATATTATTTATTTTTTTAATGACTGTGGTGTACGGGCCAGCTTTCACGCACCTCGACTAATTTCAAGGGATACCTGCCACCTCCCACGAGCTTTACATACTAGGTAACTTTCCACCAAGGGTAGGACAGATGGGAAGAATCGCCTAGTGTTTTTGTTTCCACCTAAGACCTCATGGTTCTCAACCACTTCATTGACCAGTAGGGTGTCACCCTTGGGTCTCACTGACTCCCTAAATTTATTAAGTTTCTATGTTTAAGGCCTTTAGCAGCCAATTCATGCTTTGATTTAACAGTTACTTCCCAATTACACACAGAATAGAGTTTATAATTTATTGAGGTTTATTCCACAATAATGAAGAAGGCATTTTCTAGAGGTAGGTTCCTATATATTGTAATAGTGTACAGTGAGGAAAAGACCATTCTAGAAATGGTCAAATTTTGCACCATAACCATAAGTACGTATAAAATGGAGGCGAGAAAAGGTGTTCGCAGGAACGCATTATATGTTTTAATGTCAAGATTCAGGGTCTTGAAAAAGAATTACAACGCTGTGCATGTATATGTACCAACTAGTTAAACCTTCTATTTGACTCTCTACTTGAAGGGCTAAGAAACTCCTTTAGCTCAATAATGAAAGTTAGGGTCGATCGGAGGAGGCCTTACCTCTTAGATGATCCAAGCAAGTCATTAAGCTATTGGACGGATCCTCCTAACTGTAGTTACTTAAGGTCGAGTACTAGACGGGTGAGGCCCAAAGTTATTATAGGTTTCCACTTGAGCTTTCCGTGGCAAAGCAAGTCTACAAGCCACTGCAGTGAAATTATAGGTCTGATTTCTTTCTCGTATTGAGATCTTAGAATGCTATACGCAGCCCTTTTTTTACTTGGAGTCTAAACAAGCACCTTGAAAAACTCTTCATGTTTTTACTAGAATAATCCTGTCCAATTTTCCTGTAGTTCACATGACTGCTTGTTTAATCTATCTAGCCTTCTATATAATTGTTGTGAACTTGCTTCATTCATGACTTGCAAAAAAAAAAATTATGCATGTCTCAACTGTAGTTTTGCTTATTTGTCTATTTCATGGAAGAGAGAAACAAAAATGTAACAGGTGCATGCAGTTTCAATTACTACTATTGTTGAAATTCATACTTGGAAAATACACAGAGAGCATTATATGGAATTGATAGCAGACGAAAAGAAAGAAATGTGGTTATAAAGATAAACATTAGGCATTTGAGGTCGGATAAGTTTGACCGAAGGAAGCAAACAAAATTAATTTGCCGTGGATAGTATGCAACTACCTAAACAACATATTTAAAAAAAAATTAGAGATAAAGAGTCTTCAGTGGAAGTATGAAGCCGAATTTATGATCTTATTTTATTCTAAATTTTCGCTATCGCACTTTTATAACAATCTAGGAGCTACCCTTCCTTACATGTGATACGTAGAGGTGTAAGATTTGTTCTTTGTAGTTGATTTCTTCATGTCTAGTTGTATCTCTTCTTGAATACTTTAGTTTGATTTGAAGCCAAACATCTCAAATTAATTTTTAGCCCTTAAATTGTAATTATGTCTTCATCTTTATCACAAAAATTGAGCATTTCTTTGTTCCTTACGATTCTGAATAAGTTGTTTTGAAAATATAAAGTTTGTGATGTATGTTTAAGCAAGGTTATCTGAAACTAAAAGGAACTATTGGGAAAGGAACTGTCTTTAAGACTTAAATATACAATTAGAATCTGAATAAGAGGCTAACTATAAGAAGAAACAACTATTTCCAATTTGTAAAACGTGGTTAGGATAATATGTTACCCGTTGCTCTCAATTATCAAAGTGATCGACTTTCTTAATTGCAAAGTTGAACTTATTTTTCCCATTGAGAAACTGTATCAGCCTCTGAAGAACTTTACACTTCACATCACCCCTTTGTGTTCATTTTATCTAATTAATACTTTTTTGCTTCATATATGTAGAGCATCTCTACCTCCCCGAGGTAGTGGTAAGCTCTACGTTCACTCTACCCTCCCCAGACCCCACTTAATGGGACTTCACAGGGTGTGTTGTTTGTTGTTCATAAGTAGAGTTTTTTATGTCAAGAATATAGTTTTCTGTGTGCAATTTTTTAAGTTTTGTGTTGTTGAATATGTACAAAAACAAAGGACTTCAATTTTGTCAACATTTCTAGCCACTTCATTAAGAAAAACATTTCTAGCCAACATAAGCTGAACAAATTACATACACAAGATGATATATATTTTAATTTATTTTTGAAACTGGTAATGGTGTACAAGATGATATACATATCAACAATTAATGATGAACATGTGACCAATCAATTTTGTTTGCGTTTTCGAGGATTTCTACTGGGTCTGGTTCCTTTGTTAACTAATAAGATTAACTTTCATCATTTTCAGTACGTAGAATTATTTCTTTAACTTCCATTTTATAACTCAAAAAGATTCTTTAATAATATTATGTGATTTTAAGAAGTTTATATCCATTGGTATGGGGTATGTGTGCACGTGTCCAGATACTAGTCAGAGAACATGATGTGTTAGCCAATAGGAGAATAAACACAAGCTGCATTCAGAAGAGACCATATATTATAAAAGGGATCTGAAGTTCTCCATTTTCTAGTTGACATAATAGCAGCTAACATAAAAGATAAGAAGTTTACTTGTTTTTTTGACTTAGCGGCTTCACCTTCAGCTTCCAGGATTGTCTGCTTAGGTCTATAACAAGATATAATGTTAAAGAACAGAAATAATATCATTCCTCCATGGACAACATAACAATCAAAAATATAAAAGGACTTGTAGAATAACCTGAAGGCCTTCAAGCGTTCAGAAAAGGCCATTGCTGATAATTCATTACCACGGAGGTCATTTTTGAACATTGGATGCAACCCTTCGCGGGGTAGGTCTTTTACTCTTTTAATGGACTCTTTAGAAGGCTTTGATTTTGTCTTTGAGTACAACCCAAATGCTTTAGTACATGGCCTTTGCAGAGTTTCTAATTCAGTTGAATGATCAATAATTTCCCGAACTCTATCTGAGAGGAGATCTAGAACAGTTTGTGGAAAACGTCCATAGACAGTTTCTCCATTGGCAACTGCTTGATCTATTTTGGACAGGACTCCATCCACATCTTGTAAAACCTCTTCCTCAGTTGGTGCAGCCCTGATTGGTTTAGATAGAAAGAGATGAAGATCTAACAAATAAGCCATGTCGTCGGATGTGACAAGAGAATATGCAGTGCCAATACGACCAGCCCTTGCAGCTCGCCCAACTCGATGAACAAAAAGTTTAGGTTTGGTAGGAAAATCAAAGTTGATAACATTATCAAGCAGTGGAATATCAATTCCTCTAGCAGCCACATCCGTCACAATGAGCACCATGGTCTTTCTTGCTCTAAATCTAGAAACATTAATTTTGCGAGCATCGTGATCCATATCACCATAACAAACAGAAGCTTCAACGCCCTCTTCTCTTAAAAGAATGTTGAGGAACTCAACATGATACTTGGTGGAAACAAAAACTATAGTCTGCTGATCAGAAGTTATTTGTTCACGAATCAGATGCAGAAGTGCAGCATGCTTCTCCTCCTGTCTTACAGTGAAAAATGCAACCTTCAAGTCTGGACTTATCTTTGTATCCAAATCAAGCCTCACAAGCTGCGGGTCTCGAAGCCCAGCCTTAGCAAATTCAGCAAGGGCACTGGGTAAAGTTGCACTAAAAAGCAGAGTCTGGCGATTCTCACCTAGATGGGTGAGAATTCTATGCAATTGCTCAGCAAAACCCATGCTAAACAAACAATCAGCTTCGTCAAAAACCACATACTCCACAGTGCGCAGTGACATATCATCAACCTCCAATAAATGGTGCATGAGCCGACCAGGAGTTGCAATTATAATATCAGGACTTTGTGCCAATTCTTCAAATTGGCTTTCCATACTATCACCACCAACCAACAAACTAACCCTAATATCTGCATCAAGGGTTAAAAAAAATAAGCTTTTACCATTTGAGGCTACAGGTAATTCGATTAAAACTCACAGCACCAACACAAAAAGAGGTAATTCTAACAATCTTCCCTCCTTTCTTTTGTTACATCACACAAAATGGGGACTTTTATTCCTTAACCGAAGTATGTATTTAACAATACTATACAATATAATACAATTTAAGTAACAACAAAAACAAGCATTGTATAGGTAATAATTATCCAAACAAGACGAAGACGAGAGGAAAAAGCAAAGCACCTGTGAATCGACCAAGTTCTTTGGTAAACTTAAGTGTTTGAAGCGCCAAATCCCTAGTTGGAGAAAGAATGAGAGCTCTAACACCAGCTTGAGGCACATGCTGCTTCAATTTCTCAAGCATGGGCACAAGGAAAGCCGCCGTTTTACCAGAACCAGTACGGGCCATAGCAACAACATCGAATCCAGATAGTATAAGTGGCATTGTTTTACGCTGAATAGGCGTAGGAACTCTGTAACCTTTTCGTTTGATTCCTCTGAAGATATTAGAGCTTAAACCTAATGACTCAAATCCTCCTGATTTCGCCTTCTTCTTCTGCTTCTCTCTACGTTTAAGCTCCGCTTTGGAGCTAACCAGAATCGCCATTGGAGAGTTGGAAGCGAAGAAAGTTTTGGTGGCTCACTGGAGAAAAGAATGAACAAAGGGTTTTTGGACCTAATTCCTGGGTTTTGTAATTTACAATTTCATAATTTTTTTAAAATTTTATATTTTTTTGAGCTTAATCCTAGTTTGCCCTATTAAAGGCAACAAACAAAACAAGAGTTAAAATGTAAAAAACATGGACTCTTAATTTTAATTACCATCATCGTGTTATCAATCACTATAGTTGATTATTATAGCTATTATCCATTGTCGTTATCATTGTCAGTTATCACCATCAATATGACTAATGCTTAATATGACACTTTTTATCACTACAACTATCATTAATATTACTATGAACCATCACGTATTATCACCGTCAATATGCCAATTACTAACATCAATAAACTTCACTTGTTAATATGACTCCTTTAGTATCACGTCAATCAATACAATAATAACTACATATATCATAAAGGCATAATACATAAATATGTACTTTAATTTTGCTTCGAATCATATTTATATCCTTCAACTTTGGGTGTGCACAAATAGGCAATTAAACTTGTATAAAGTTGAACAAATAGACACACATGTCCTACGTGTCATCCTACATATTATTTTTTGTCCTACGTCGTGTCCTACATGTATTGTGTCATGTAGGACTCATGTGTTTATTTATTTAAAAGTTGTATGGTTAAAGTGTTTGTTTGTGCATTATGAAAGTTGGAGGTCAAAGCTAAAATTTAAAGTTAAGTTAGGGTCCAATATATGTATTATGCCTATCATAAAAGGCTAAAAAATACCCTTAAACTATATTTAGCTCAAAAATATCCTTCCGTTAAAGTTTTGAGTCACATTTACCCTTACTATTAACAAAGGTGTGTTGGACACCACATGGAAGCACCAAACAACTCTGACTTCCATATAGACTTAGACATCCTAATTACTAATTTTGCCCTCATTTCTTTAGGGACATACAATTTGACTCACTCTCATTTCTCCAAAATACATTTTCCCTCTTTCTCTCTAATACGATTTCCTCTCTTTCTCTCTAATATAGTTTCCTTTTTTCCTCAAAGAGAATATATACCAACAGTACCGATAGACCCACAAAAACAAGCAGAAGAAAAGAAAAGATATGAGAGCGAGTCAAATTGTATGTCTCAAAAGATACGAGGGCAAAATTAATAATTAGGATATCTAAGTCTATAAGGAGGTGAGAGTTGTTTAGTGCTTATGTAGTGTTCATGTGGCGTCTACATGACACTTAACACACATATGTTAATAGTAAGGGTAAATGTGACTCAATACTTTAACTGAAGGGTTTTTTGAGCCAAAATATAGTTTAAGGATATGTGTGAGCTATTTTCTATAGTTTAAAGTTATTTTTGAGTTTTTTTCGAAATTATTATCACCAACATTACAAGCTAGTAGCTATTATCACCGAACTTTACTAGCCATTACCACCAATCATCATTGTCACTATTATTATAAACGAGTTTGGAGTCAAAAGGGCAAAAAAAATTGTCAAAATTTTTAAAAGGGCACATCAATATTCTTTTTAACCAAAAGGGCGAAAACACTCCGTCATAATTGTTTTTCTTCTGACAAAATTGACGTTGTTACTCAATTAAAAAACATAAAAATCACTGCCCTAATAGTGATTTTGTCCATATTGTTTTTTTTTCTTTTTTTCATTAGAATCGTTGTTGTGGCAGCGATAATGGTTAAAGTTTTTGGGAAAATAAATGGATCTTCCAATCTACCCACAATGAAGAAATGTACTAATTCTGCTCAATTGTCTTTCACTTTTTCTAAAATTGTTGCTTCCTTTGAAGCAAAAATATGTTTAGAACTAAAAAAAAATAAAAAAATGTTATCGTTGCCTTGCAAGCGTTTTAACAAAAAAAATCAATTTTTAAAGAAAATCGCAGCTGCAGCAGCGATTTCAATTTTTAAAACCTTTTTTTTTCGAGAAAAACGTTGCAGGGACAACAATGTTTAAAAGAAAAAAATTGATAAAATCTCTCTTGGAACAACAATTTTTATGTGACGACATCAATTTTGTCAGAAGAAAATCGCTCCGTTTATCCTTTTGGTTAAAAAAAATTGACGTGCCCTTTTTACAATTTTTAACATTTTTTTTTCGCCCTTTTGGCTCCGAATTCCATTATAAATCATCTCCATCATCACTAACAAATATAAATTTTTCATTTTTAATTAAATATAATTTTATTTTATTAAAATTATAATTTTTTAATATTTAATTACTTTTTATTTGAATTGATATTTATTAAGTATGTTTCAACATAAATAAATTATGCATATTCCTTTTTTTGGGAAATAAAATAATTTTATCAATACCAAATTAGATCATTACAAAATCAAACAGTGATGATCCACTGTTTCTCTATGTATCAAATAAGTAGAAATGAAAAAAAAATTATTTCGACTTTTTTACAAAATAGTAAACTATTTAATGAATAATAAAGGCCTAAAATCCTTTGTATTATTAGTTTACATAAATTGAATAATAGAATTTTGTAAGGGTCCGTTTAGATGAGCTTAATAAAAGCAGCTTTAAAAAAGTACTTTTGAAAGTGCTGAAACTTATTTTTAAAATAAGCAGTTATGTGTTTGGATAAAAGTGCTGAAGTTAAAAAAAAATTGTTGATGTGTTTGGCAAATAAGCGCTAATATATAATTTGAATAGATCAAAGAACGATTTAAGATTTTATTTTAGTTTCATCCATAGGTAATAATAATTGTCTATCATTCACATATTTCTTTATTATCACAAATTATTTATAAGAGGAATATAAATTTTTATTTAAGTTATATGTGCTAACTTATTTTCATTCATTAGAAATAGTAATTGTCTATCATCCACACGTGAAAAGGGAAAAATGGAAGAAAGAGATGTTAGGGTTATGTGGGTAATTTGGAGATTGTATAAAAATATTAAGGGCAAAAAGGAAAAAATGTGATCAACTTAAAACAGCTTATAAGCTAAAAAAAGAAAAGCACCCCTACCCAAGCTTTTAACTTTTGGCTTAAAATAAGTTTTTTTTTTAAACTTAAAATAAGTTATTTTGAGTATTGCCAAACAGCTAAATAAGTCAAAAACTAGCTTTTAAGTCAGTTTGACCAGCTTTTACTCTGAGCCAAACAGGCTCTAAGACTATTATAAAGATTTGTTACACTTTATTTTTTGGGTCCAGATATGGTATTTTTCATTTGTTCGATTTTTGTTGTAGCCATTTGCATCTTAGTACTATGAGTGGTAATCACAATTATTATAGACCAAAATAAATGCTTGGAATCATTTTAATACTTAGATTCCTATGTGATATGATAGAGGCAGCAATATAGGACAAAAAATAAAGGGATAAATAAGAAATCTTTAAGTAAATGCGAAAAAAAAGAGGATAAATACTTTGTGTTCATAATTACAATTTACATGTTTTAATCGAATCCTGAGAATAAAATTTGGTGTGAACTCACTTTAATCGAACCTTCAAAGTGGATATCAATTTTTAAGGTGAATTTCTTAAAAAGTATCGTAATTATGGCGAACCAAAGGAGTTTTAATTTTTATTAGGAATATAACCTTTTAAAAATATTTTGAGTTGTTATATTATACCCATCATTTCTTTTCTGTATCACTCTTTTTCTTAGTCAATTCAGAAAAGAATAACATGTTTGTATGGTTACTAACAATTTAACTAAATCGTAGACTTATTAAGTAGTTGGCTAAAATCAATAAATTGATAAAATGATAAATACTCCTTTATCTTTAATCAACAATCCTGAATTCGAGTTCATCTTGATACAAAGTCATCTTTGATAAAAAATGTTCTATCCCGAATATAGAACTTAGAATGTTTTATCCTCAATAAGTCCCTTTGAAAACTTATCACTTTACTCCGATCTATTAGTTTATTTTATTATTAAAAGAAATATTTGATTATAAAATACTCATTTTACTTTTAATGAAATATTTTTTATAATCACACCTTATATTATATCACAAGTTTTTTTTTAAAAAAATATTTCTTAAGCATTGCACCCAATCAAATACCTTCACAACAAATTAAAACGAAAGAAACATTATTTATAATATCATATATATATATATATATATATATATATATATATATATATATATATATATATATATATATATATATATATATATATATATATATATATAAAGAAAATTAAATTCACATAACATTAATAATTTAATTTTCGTACTACTAAATCATGTCCCATAAATGAAAGAAAGGGACATGGCTATAGCTTTTCACATAGGTAAAAACACAGAATCGTCCTTGCTTGAAAGCATACTAAATTAACCACAATGTCTTATATCTACAATAATAATAATGTAAATAAATTAAGGCCAAAATACATATTAATTACCTTTTTCTTTATTCTAATTGTAAATGCCATGTTAAATATATTTTTTTGTGCGTCTTAATTTAACTTTAAGAATAGATTGAATCGATAGATTCAACATAAATTTGTTATGAAATATGTCTTCACTAGTTATCGAACATTACATAATAAGTTTTACTAAATTAATATCTCAATAACAAATTTTACACCCATTTTAACTAAAACCAACAACCAAACACAAGATAAAATGCGATTCTAATATTTTTTATATTTTATTTTTGTACTGCTTGTCAGGGCTAGGCTAAACCATGATGTGTTACTACGCTTTGCCTCTCCCTTCGCTATGAAAGTTTCGCTCCTATTCTTTAAGAAAAAGAAGATGAAAACTGAGCTTGATTATCAATGGATGGGAAGGACGAAGTGAAACTTTGCATAAAGTGAAGATTGTTGGGGTGAGTAGAAATGAATTGTTTTTCATAAATAGTAAGATTGCATCCCCGCCCAAAAAAAAAGACTTGTTGCTTGAATGTAACTATTCAATCAAAATAAAATATTACAACTATAACATACACTTTTAGAGAAGTATTGAAAATACCCTTAAACTTGGTATGGATGATTAATTTCGTCCTCAAACTATTGACAGCCTTAAAAACACTCATCCACTTGATTAACTGAACTTACACATACCTTTGATTAGCCAAATGACATAACAAGTGGTCTCTACTCTCAAACAACTCTTGTAGGAGTGTCTGACTCTTAATAAAAGGTCAACAAAAGTGCAAAATATATTCCTAAACTTGCCAAATCAGGAGTGTATTTAAGCTTACCTAGTCAAGTAGAGAGTATTTTGAAGGCTATCAATAGTTTAGACGCAGAAATAACAATTCATGCCAAGTTCAGGGTGTTTCTCTCTATATTTTGGTTTCAAATTCATAGGAACAGAAGAGGGTTCGACCAGATAAGGCGATGAGAGTAAGAGGATCCTTTCGAACAAAATCATTAATACGAATAGCCTAATCCCGATTTTTCGAATCCCATTGTCAAGGACTAAAAACACAATTGATGTGTAGAAGGAAGAAAAAAAAGAAATGGTATCGAAGTTATCAATATTGTGGATGGTCACGTTCTTCTTTTGCAGGCAATAATGCCTTAGGTCACGTTAAAGTTGAAGTCCTTTTGTATGTTGCAAGTTGAGGCCAGTAAGAGTAGCTTCATCTGTCAACATAAACCTGTACCAGAAACCCTATCAAATTGTAGTATCTTTAGCTCATCTTTAATCCAAATCCTGTTCTCCACTTCTCCACTTACTATAGAAACAGAAAAGTATGGAACTTTGTGGTCCTCACATATTCGTTTTTGTTTAATAATTGTGGTGTTGTACACATCTCGACTAGTTCCACAAGGTATATGACTATGATGTTACTTCCCACTAGTTCCGAGTAACTCAATCTATCCATCAAAGCTTAGATAAATGAATGTGTTTTTGCCTTTTATCAAATTTTAAACCTGAGACCTCATAGTTCTCGTCTCACTTCATTGACCACTAAGTCATACCCATAGGTGTGTGGCGTGGTCCACACATATTCTCTCCCTTCTCTTTCACCTTTATTGCTAAATTTCACATTATTAATCTACTCATATATTCTTGTGCTCCTCACTCTAGTTTTCCTCAACTTGTTTCTTTTTCCCCCCTTCAAAGAGATGGAAAATAACAAATGGGAAGGGAAGAGAAACATGGAAGAGGATGATGATGAGGAAGATGAAGATGTTGTAGAGGATACCAAAAGGAAGAGGGTCTTGACTCGCTCTGGAAGGAAGGTATCCACGGCAGAGGGGTCAAGGCAACCTTCCTGTCAAGTTGACGAATGCACTGCAGATATGGTGAATGCTAAGACATACCATCGCCGCCACAAGGTCTGTGAATTTCATGCAAAGGCTCCAGCAGTACTTATTGATGGACTCCAACAGCGTTTCTGTCAGCAATGCAGCAGGTTCAGATACTCTGATCTTTCAATATGCAATTTGAGTTTAACTTCTAAATACACTCATCAGATCACCTTAAAGATAACTAACAAGTAACTCCCATTCAAGTTACTTGGAAAAAACGTAGTTAAATTACTCGCTGTAGGGGTAAAATGCATTTATATGCACAGTTTAGAGTGCACACAGACAGCCATTTGGCATACAAACAAGCATTTCACTTTACCAATGACCATAAAAGAACAATCTTTTTAGCTACAGGTCTAATATATGTACATCAAAGATCATTACCTGCAACAAGAACAAAAATAGTGGCACAAACTTGCAAGGCTGATAATTCTTCTCTCACATTAAGCACACGTACTAGTTTTCGGGTGAAAAGCAAATTCATCAATATTTTTCTATTATGCTGCTTAAAATAATGTAATACCTTCATGAAAAGCTCAGTAGTTGGTGAGGATAAAGAGCCTCTAGATTCACATAACATGGAATCTACGTGTCGGATCCTCCAAAAATGCACTACTTTTGGAGGATTCAAAACACACCTATCAATATTTTTGAAGAGTATTAGCAACATCATGGAACCAAAGCCAAATCAGAACAACTACTTTAACTGTGATTTCTTTTGTATGAATTTTGTTGTTCTCGTGCTGCTTTAAATTTAAGGTGAAGGAAATTTAAATGAAAAATATATGGAGAACAGTCTGTTAGTGAAGTCTCAAATGGGGATTCTTTGCCGTCCCCTGCTTTTTCCGGCAGGCAGGAAGCCTTGACTGCTGATTCTCCCAAGTCCCTGGTGAGATTGATCACATCTGATACTGGTGTATTCTCAGAATCACCATCATTTCCTATAAAGACGGATAAAATATTACTACTATGGAGAAAAAAATATTTTCTCTACTTTCAAACGGGACCGTTGCACAATTCTCTATTCCCAAACGAAGATTATACTGGGGTAACCTAAAGAAGATTCCCTCTTTTCCTATAAAAGTATGTATCCTCTCAATTATGAAACTCAGTATGCACCACAATAATTTTACTGATTTTCTAAGCAGCTGCTTTCCTGTTGCAAAGTCTCGGCATAGGTAAAATATAAGTACTGAAAACTCACAATGGTCTGAGTGTCTGACAATTGAAACATGAAAGAGAGTAAAAACAGAAATTAGCAAGGACACAGAGCTTTTCTCCCTGCACCATTTCCCTTAGTGACTAGAAAAGAACCAATCAGAATTTACTTGAGGTGATTTTTCTTGCTCTATTCTGTTCCAAGAATGTGACATCTTGGTTCTCTTGCATCCTCTCAGAACTACTTATGGGAAATTTCATTTTTTTTTTTTACATTATAAATTATGGTAAGCAGATTTCATCAGTTGGCGGAGTTTGATGATGCAAAAAAGAGTTGCAGGAGACGGTTGGCAGGGCACAACGAGCGCCGCCGTAAAAGTGCACAAGATTATCCAGGAGAAGGGTCAAGTTGAACGGGCACCTACTAGTGGACTGATGAGAACTTAAGCTCCCTCTGAAAAATATAGAGTTTATCACGCTCTCTCTCTTCTGTCATTTGCCATATTTCCTTTTTAACAAAAAATGTTATCTTCAGGTATGCATAAAGTAGTAATTTCATTTCATTTGAAATGAAAATAGTACGAAAGAATGTTTCATAAACTTTTGTCTGTTGGTACTTCGATAGTTTGTAGACCGAAAATAAAGCTATCCTGTGTTTCACATGGATGCTGCTTGAAGACTACCCTGTTGGACATGTCATCTCACACTACAAAGTTTCTTTTATTTTTTTAATTACCCTTACTTTCCTGGCAGAGCTCGAGTCTAGTATAAAAATGCTTTCCACCTTGCTACAAGAAACTAAAGACACTCGGAGAACACTCAATTGAAGAGTTAAGAAGGAAACAAACAAACTGAGAGAACCACAAGGCTGAAATTAAATATAATCAGATTATCTCATTAAGAAAGTAAAACATGATTGTGCCAAACTAGTAGCACGGCAGATGGCATATCAAAAGAAACATGCAGACCTTGCTACGAGCCTCTAAAGCTTTAAGCCAGCAGGCAACCAGAATAAATATTGGCAGCAATCAAGATATCTTACTGGTTGAAATCACGCTTGATTCCCAACAGTTTGGCAGACAGCTCCCATGTAACAATTGCAGCTGCATTAGCCGGAAAAGCTCTCACAATTGTAGGACCTAGACCCATATAGCATCCTCTAAGACCAGATCTCGCATATATCTACCATAATAAACTGAATCAGGCATTTCATCAAGTATTTCAAGTTCCAAAATACAAGAGATTATGGTAACTACCGATTTTAAAACACGAAACGGATTTCTCGTATGGTTTTTCTCTGGGGTAGTTTGAATTATAGTTTTTGCTACATCCAACGGCAGAACTGCTGACCAGCACTGAAAAGAGAAGATGCACAGAATTAATTTGTGTATAGAATATCCACATGGAAAGTTTACAAACAGCATAGAACCAAGCAAGGAAAAGAAAGAGAAGTCATTAAGAAAATGAATTCCAACCAAGAATACTCACTGCTATACCGCCAAGACCGCCACTCATTATTCCAACTCCAATATCAATCAATTGGCTAGACTCGGAGGAAGCACCTTTACGTTGTAGATGCAAGTGATAACGCACATATTCATATGTACTAAAGAAGACAGCGTTTCCGAAAGATTCTCTTAATAAGGTTGTGAAGCCTCCTCGAAATATGCCTGTGATCTGGAAGGATCTTTGTCAGCTTAAATGCACACCAGAAGGCAAATTTGTGTAGATCAAAAAATTTCTCACCCCTTCACATTTTACAGTTTTAAGGGCACACTCAAGAGGACCACCATATCTACTGGAGCTTGGTACCACGGAATCAGCACCCTGAACTTGCATCCTACACTGGCATCATAGATATAATAAGGATGATACTTCCAAGTAACTCTAAAGCAGGATCTTATGAACCCTCACATCACTTACCTTCACCAGTTCTGATGGACATAGAATGAAGCTGATAATAGCTCCTCCAAAGGCAGCTGAAGGAACTATCGCTTGAGGTTGGGGCTTACCTCCATCAGGTCCACCCTTTAAAGCAAACACAAAATGTTCGTCATTGATAACAAGAAACTGAGATGTTGTCACAAAAGCGCCGAAGTTCCAAGATACTGTTAACGGTTGTGAAAGTAGTTGCCTTTCAACATAAACTAGTCATAAACAATCTTCGAATCGAATCACAGCGTAAACTCATTGCTCGATGAACATTCAACTAACCTGCAGCAATATTTTTGTTTGGGAGTAAATGCCAAATACAAGTGAGCTCTCAAAGGCCATGCCAATGAATGAAGATGTAGCTCCTCTATAGAGCCCCTTAACCTGCCACAGAAAATTGCAGTTTAGGTCCCTCAGAAACATAAAAAGCAGTCCCACACAAGGAGGAAAAAGTTCCAAAAATAAGAAAAGAAAGATAATTGCAATATAAACAACAACAGTTGACCTTTTGTGATGTGCTCAATGAAAAAGGTATAAGATGAGGCTACAAGCAAAAAACCTCAATTTCTTTGAAGAAATAGAAGCTAGGTTTATTGTATAAGAAACAGGATTTGGCGGCCAAATCAATTTTACTTGACAAACAGTCAAGACAGCATAATTTGGCACTTATTTAGAAAGCCTTAAGGGAGCTCTGTTTAATTAGATCCATTTACTGCATACTACTTCAGTAACCAGAAACTTAGATAAACTTTCAAGGGAATAGGCAAATACAATCATAACTCATAAGCTCAGGAAAATGCTCATGAATATAACTATGTGCAAGTAAAAAAATATATTATTTAGTATAGATTAGACGAGGCTTATCAGGGATGGGGCTTCAAATAACGGAATCACTCAACCTTATGTTTGATTGGAATTTTAATATCCGCAAAGCAGTTGAGTCAAGTAAAGAGATTACACGTTCCACCAACTAAACAACATTTCAACAAACAGAACGGGAAAAACTCAAAGTTGGATCTTGGAAGAAGTTGAGAGACATACTCCTTCAGTTTTTAATATTCGAGCAGCACAATGCAATCCATTCTTGTACTTTATTCCACGAGCTTCTGTATTGTGTTTCTGGAGCTTCACCTGATAAATGCATTTCACATAACTCCATCGGTAAACCCACATGAAGTCACAACAACCTCCAACACCCGAACAAGTATATTATCTATGTCATATTATTAAGATCTTCTCGAAACATAAAATTCTTCCATCTAGCATAAATAACCTTATACTCTGCTTCAGCCAATACCTTACCCTATTTCCTAGAAACCTTTATTCAGAGGCAGATGCAACCTTATAGCATCGGTTCATTTCAACCAGGTACTATTCATGAAAAGTATAAATTTATGCGTAAAACACTGTGACTAAGATTGCAACAATTAGTAGGTTTGAACCCATAACTTTTAAAATACGATAGGTTCAAAGTTAAAAAGTTGAATTCATAGAGTTCAAATTTTGGATCTACCTCTGCCTTTGGTAAGACTTTCAACTAACATATTAAGGCATGTAAAGAGAGAAACTATAAAAATCAACTTCCTTTTTTTGTTAACCGTGGTGTCAAGATCAACCTGTGTAAACCTCGACTAATCCCACAAGATATTTATCACCTCTCACCAACAATATGTACCAGGATTTGAAACTGAAACCTCATGGTTTTCAGCCAATTTCATTGACCACTAAGCCACATCCTAGGAATGGTTGCTACAAATTTATACCTTCAACCAAACATAGTATAAATCTAATCCCAAACTTAATAATGTAATATCCAACTAAAGATTATTTCATCCCACCTGCTAAACTAGCGTAAGAGTTATCATCCTAACTAACGGGATAATTTAGTTTGTGTGTACCAAATGAATGAACTGCTTAACAATCAACCATCCTTTTTTTGATTAATAGGCTAAAAGAACTTCTAAATGAATCTAGAGTCAAAATTTTGGTGCACCTAGCCATATCTATACTAAGAAAACAGCAAAAACCCAGATGCAAAATTTGTTCAACTCTACCAAATATGCTAAAATTCGAATTGCATTCATTCACAGGATAATGCAAATGGGTATTTCCATAAAAGCTTGGAGTAGTAAACGAACCTTGACGGTATCAAAAGGGTGACCGGTAATGACAATAGCAATACCGGCCATGAGGCCAGCTACATACTCCTTGTACCCCGAATTTCCATCCATCTTCTCCATTGCTCCAACTCGAGAATTTTTGCTATTCTCCAGTTGAGCTGGGTTTTTCAAAGGGTTTTAGCTCAAGTAAATCCAACAATTTGCTCGCTCTCAAACTAACACCGTGTTTGGATGGATGTTCTCTTATATAGAGTAAAAATATGGTGTTGTGTTTTTTTGGTAATATAAAGTAGAGTTGATTTTGTAAAGACAATGAGCCTTAACTCAACCCAAAAGTTAGCTCGAGATTTGTCCCCCATTCTTCTATGACATAATATATAGGCATAATACATAAATATGGCCTTTAACTTGGCTTCGAATCAAATTTATGCCCTTCAACTTTGGCTGTGCACAAGTAGACACTTAAACTTGTATAAAGTTGAACAAATAGATGCATATGTCCTACATGTCATCACACATGTCATTTTTTGTCCTAAGTGGTATCTTAGGTGTATTGTGTCATGTAGGACTCATGTCTTTATTTGTTTAAAATTTGGATAGTTAAAGTGTTTGTTTGTGCATTATGAAAGTTGGAGGTCAAAGTTAAAATTTGAAGTCAAGTTTAGGGTCAAATATATGTATTATGCCTAATATATATATATATATTAGGTTCTAAACTTGATTTTAAAGTTTAACTTTGACCTCAAACTTTTATATTGCATAAACAGACACTTTAACTATCCTATCTTTCAATAAATAAACACGTGATTTTTGGAGCCAAAGTGTGTAAAATGCAAACGCTCGCTTGTGTATTAGTGAGTCAATCAATGGTTGTCAACTAATTAAACATTTTACATGCCATTTTGAAACTAAATAAAATATCTTACATGTTATTTTGAAACTAAAAAAAAATTAAATTAATTTTAATTAATATAAAAGAGATTCATTAAGGGTAAAATTGTCATTTCAACATTTTTCAACCCTTGTGGGCCTCGAAAATTACCCCTCACTCGCGCAAAATGCGTGCATTTCACGCATTTTGCCAGGTAGGAATCGCGTGTTTATTTATTGAAAGATGGGATAGTTAAAGTGTCTATTTGTGTACTATGAAAGTTTGAGGTCAAAGTTAAAATTTGAAGTCAAGCTTAAAGTCCAATATATGTATTATGCTTTCTTTTATTGACGTAGAAGATATGATATCTGAATCTAAATCGATCCATAAAATGTTAGATTCGTGAGGAAAAATTTGTTGTCTAAATCCATATAAAAAGACCAATTTCCTACTCCTCTTCCAATGTGGGATTTCTTGACAGATTTTTGACTTTTTGTGAGTAATTTAGAGTGTAAGAACTTCTTTAAAAATTTTGAAAAATTTTAAATTCAACTTCGAGATGAATTAGTTCAAAGGATGAAAAAAGGTGGAAAAATTTCATGGTCTAACGTTTCCGATAATTTCATAAATATGTTTTAACTTGATCTCAAGTGATATTCAATTTTAATGTGCATAAACCGATATTTAAATTTATATAAAATCAAATAAATAGAACGCTCGCCGTCTACGTGGGTGTGAAAGTTGCTAATATTCTTAATCCAAATTGCTTGCGTGGCTGTTTATCAAGAAGTTAAAACCTATCCCTTTTGTCATAGTAATTATACGTCCAAACAATATTACTATTTACTACTATGAAGAAATTAATTTTTTAAAAAAATATTCATCAAAAGTTGAAATTGAAACTTCGATAGGAAGATTATTTTTTATGTATAAAGTGAAAATTTCCCTTTTAATAGTGGCCATTGAATGCCAGATTCTCATACAAGATTAGCTCCTTTTTCATTCCTTTGTTCCTACAATTAAAAAATGCTATACTTTTTCTAAAGGCATAATACATATATTGTACCCTAAACTTGGCTTCAAATTTTAACTTTGACCTTTAACTTTCATAATGCACAAACAAGCACTTTAACTGTCCAACTTTTAAATAAATAAACACATGTGTCTTACATGGCACAATACACGTATGACACCACGTAAGACAAAAAATAACATGTACGATAACACGTAGGACATGTGTGTCAATTTGTTCAACTTTATACAAGTTTAAGTGTTTACTTGTGCACACCCAGAGTTGAAAGGCATAAATATAATTCGAAGCCAAGTTAAAGGGCCTATTTATGTATTATGTCTTTTCTAAAGGTAAAAATTGACAGACTTTAAAACACATTCAAAATAGGAACAAATTGGATTGGTACCCTTATTTTTCGTCAAAGGAGGTTTGGATGAACCCTCTTTTGGTACCCTAGCTCGCCCACGATACAAAGTGTTCAAAAAAGTCCATTAGAATATCGGTCTTTTAGATCTTAAGATCACACCAAAAGGCGAATAATTGAGTCTTACATTCTCATCTAACGTCTCAGGTTTCTCCTTCCAACTGGCCGCCTGCTAGATCATTCACCTTCTCCGGCTTGTAAAGGCTTCATCGCCTGTTCTAAAAAATGAACGAATGTAGGTCAAAAAGTGAGATAAAAGCTCACATTTGCCATATGCAGGAATAAAGGATTAAGTATTACCAGTATCATTCCTACAGATATAGCATCTGCTGAATTATAAAAGCTGTGGAAGTTGTAGCTCTACGAATTTGCTGACGGAGTCTAAGTCTACGAAAGTATATGCAGATGGCCATTGAATTCTATGAAATTGACTCTTTTCATATGATAAGGACAGTATCATAATTCATACCCTACTCATTACCTTCTTAAGTAGCTGAGTTACTCTGTCTATCTCCGGCAACCCTTCAAATAATGACGCTCCAGAAGCTTCCATTGCTCCAGCAAGCATATTGCGACATTAGGATCTACTGCTTCCAAGGAAATATGTCCAGTCCAAGCATCTAGATGGAGATTTCATTTTTCTGCAATTGCACATATTAAAACTTACAGAAGCAGAGAATGAGTAACAAAACAATACCATCATTCATGAAATCTTTGAATTCATAGCTTTTGTAAAAACTAACAATAAATACATAAATCTTATGCAGCTTTGATTAACAACTCAATGCTTAATGAAACAGCTACAGGGCCAAAAAGACTGTCCAACTTGGTTTAAGTCACCAGTGAATGCATCGGATCTGTCCATAATATCGCACTGTTTTTGTCAGAGTAACCTCCCATAAGGTTAGCATGTCAATACTGTAGAGAAATAGTGTAGCTATGATAACCAAAGTCATATGGGTCAACTTGTATGCACCATGATTATGCCGCCGACTAACCATTATCTAATAATTGTCTGAACAAGCAGCTGCAGAAACCTGAACCTCTGTGCCTCCAGTGAGGAACTGCAACTGTTATAAATGCAAGAATCCCCCATGCAACTACGTAAACATTAACAGCATGTTGCAAATAAAGGATGATCCTCCCACAGCGACGAGGTAGATGTCTCTTAGCTGGGGTGATCTATAGTTATCTCTAAACCTCCATGCTCTGGTGCAAAGACACGATCAAAAGCAGGCTTGCCTGCTCTTCTATTCTCTGTCACAAACTGCAGTTACTAGTTCATTTCATATATAACTAGCACTAACCAATATCTAACCGCTAACACTAAGTTGATTGGAGCAACATCTTAAAAGTACAAATCCCCTTCAAAGTCGGGATGAAAGACGATAAGTACTTCCTGTAATCCTATTGAAAAAGAACCAAACACTTCGCTAAGTTACTAAACTTTATATTTGTTTTTCTTCAAAAGCACAATCTTCTCCCACTTTGAAAAGTGAAAACGGCATGGACCAGGCTCTAGTCATGCAGCCTGTTGTGAGCTAAGTAAACATAGATGCTTCCAAAATTCTTTCGATCCATGAAGGCAGCAAACAAAGGTCGTATCTAATAAGAAGAAATCCATATACAAAATTAATATTTTACTTCTAGCCCTTTAGTAGAAACATAAGTAGTCCACAATGACATGTTTCATTAATTCCTGACTAGTGGCAGCATGTAAAGCAATACTTTTGATGATTCACCTCAAGATTTACCATATTTCTCCAGATACCCCTGCAATCACAAATTAACCAATTGTTAAGTTCAGGGAAGAAAGAGCCTCAATCACAGTCAGCAAGTATTGTTTTAGAGTGTTGACTCACCTCAATCAACTTAGCTACTTTTGTCTTAGATGCAGAGAGATATTAATTGATGGATTCAGTCGTATCAGGAACTTGATCGGGTGTCAAAGAGTTAATGATCGTATCTACTGTTTTCTTAACAATCATCTTGTATGCATCCCTCATCAAAAGACCTTCATGCCAAGTTGGCTTAAGCAATTCCTTAACTAATTCCATAAGAGCAGCACGAAAATTCTTCATAACTACTGACTCATAGTTCACAGATCCATCTCTCCTAAAGTCGGTATCAATTTCACAGCTAGGTCTGAGCTTCTCTAATTTCGATTGTTTCCTCTTTTGGCCTCTGGGATTAACTGATGTTGAGTGCTTTTCTTCTTTTGAAAAGGTATTCATGTTCTCTTGATGGGCTATAGCTATCTCAGCATTCATGTTCTCTTGATGGGCTATAGCTATATCAGCAATTTTTCTTTCATTAGCAAACAAATCTTTCTCGGCGGTGCTGGTTTGCTCAATGCTGTCACAAATCGGATCTTAAAGACATCCTGGAGGGGGAATAATTTGACTAAGAAAGGTTGATAGACAAAAAGGCGCAGAAGTCTCTCAGTCATTAAAATTCACCTTGGTCTTATAACTACACGAGTGTTCCTTGTCCCCTGATAAATCAATCCAAGAAAAAGATTCAGTTCCATAGCCAGGAAGTGCTGAAGATTTGTTATGCAGAGATATTGACCTAGTTATACAGTCTCGGCTACGGTCTAAAAGCTTCTGATCACCGACAGGATCTAGGTTTGAAGAGGAAGAAGTGAGATAAGAAGGCCAACTGTCCACAGAGCGATTCAAGAATGGCAAATGATGATAGTTGGGCATAAGGTGGGTCCTCTTATAACTTGTGTCGTCCAAAGCTGAGGCATAAGAGGGAACTTCGGTGTTCAGATACTTGTAAGATGACAGTACTGAGCTACTTGGAAGCATTCCACTGCAATAGCTATCTTTATTAAGAGAATAGTATTTGAGTAATAGTGGTGAAGAGCTGCCATAACCAGCCAAGTATGATTTATATCCAAGAGTCTCTCTTCCAATGTCTCTAAACGGCATGCTTGACCAGTCCTCATCTTTATGCATATACAAATCATTTTCACGGTATATTCTCCACATTGAACTTCAGATGATGCAAAATCAGAGAAACAATACGATGCTGGTCTCTCGGTGGTACATTTTGAACCTATAACACAGAAGTTACTTTATCAGGAATACTAAAGTTAAGGTTAACCAATTCCAGAAAAATAGTTCAATATTACCTTCACCATTTATGACTTTGTTTTTCATCTTTGCAATATCTAAAACACCATCCTTATTACGGGTAATTACATAATCCCTTACGTGAAGGAACCTACACGAGCTCCTCAACATTACAAGTTTCAAAAAAATAATAGGAACCTATATGAGCTCCTGTTGATAAACCAACCTCTAGAATAAAATTCACATCTATCTGCTGGTCTTTTATTTCCACCTCTAGAATCAGCAGGAGGGGTCAAACTTCTGGCCCAAGTCTCCTCAGCATCAAACTTGGAAAAACCAGACCTTCAAGAGTTCTACTTGAGATGTAACCAAAACAAACTTCCAACAAGGAGATATTCAAAAGCAGCATAAGATCCTACTTCCTAGTATGATTAGAAAGTTGAAAGAGACCAGTATAATGAAACCTTGATGATGTTTGCTGTAAATCCTGTAGCACTTGATGATGACATCCTTCAGTGAATTTAGCTCTTACTTTTTGACCAAGCAGCTGGTTTTCATGGGTTGTTTCCCCACTATCACATTTAAGACCTTGGAGATCAGAAAGTACAACGGTTCTTTTTCCTGCCAGAGCCCCATTAGGATCCCCGTGAATCTCTACAAGTGTTATAACATGAGATTAGAATGTTCCCCATTTAAGTTAACAAGAATTCTCATCATCCAAACTTGAATAGTTCTTTCCTGTTCTTTCATCAGAATTAGATATCCTGCAACTGTCATTACCCTCTTCAATCATAGGGGTGTATCAGGATTTGCTACAGGTTTTGGAGTAGGAGATCCTGATCTTAAATGATCTTTAAGACCCAAAGGCTCCAGAATGCGGGTTCCATCTACAAGGAAGAAAGATCAGAGTAAGTCACAGACCAATAACAACATCTCTGTGGTGGATTCCCTGACGATTGTTTATCCAACAACTCTGTGTCTCTGTCTAAGCATGAAATGATTATCTATTCCTAACAGATCTACTAAGATACATGAAACCTTATTGCTAAATAATTAGTCCAGCACATATGGCGGAATACACCTCAAGGAGATTCTATACTTCATAATTCCAAATTTTCCATATTTAGGGGATGGCAATGGGGCAATGGGGCAATGGGATAATGGGAGCTAGTTTGAGGAAGAGAAGCCTTCTTCCGGTAAAGATATGGCACCTGGGAGTGGGCCTAACTCAACCCCAAAGCTAGCTTATGAGGGGAGTATTGCCAAGTTCATATAAGCAGATCACCATTACATTCTCCCAACCAATGTGAAACTCAACCCACTCTAACACCCCCCTTCCCCAGGCCAAATTAAAGCATGGACTGGGAGTCAAGACAGGGATGGACTTGGCTTTGATACCATATAAAGATATGATGCTTGGGTCAAACTCAACCCAAAAACTAGCTCATTAGGGGAGGATCTAAGTTGCTTAGATTCATCACTTTCGGTGCCCCACCCATGTCGACACGACGTGGGTGTGAAATACTATCTCATAATTTAGGTTTTACAACTCTATTTTTAGCCGAGTCCCCTCACCCATATCCACACATGGATCTGTACCGAATCTTAAAATATAGGTCATAGAGGATCCAACCTCTAAATCCACACCCGAATCCAAGCAACTTGGGGAGGATTGCCTAAGTCCATAAAAGCAGGCCATCCGTCCAATTCCCAATCAATGTGGGACTCTAACACAGTGTTACAAAAGGCGAGCGCCTCCTCGCCTTTGGCGAGAGGCGAGGCGAGGCGATGGGTCCTCGCCATTCTCTGCCGAGGCGAGGCGATAGCAAAAAGGCGAGGAGTGGCGAGGTGTGGCGCTACAATGGCGACAGAAAAGGCGCCGCCTTTTTAATTAAAAATATTTGACTTAATAATATTAGTCAAAATTAGGGTTTGTTTTTTTTTTACTTTTGAAATTTCTGAAACTCCATCTTGACTCTCTCTCTCTCGATTGACTCTCTTCTCCAGTTCTCTTCTCTTCTCCATCGCTGTCTCTTCTCTGTCAGCTTCTCCATCGCGAGCCTCTCTCCAGTTCTCCCTCACTGTCGGATTCTGTTTTCCTTCTCCCTCGCCGGCCGCCGGCTCACGATTCTGTTCCCTCGCGACTCTCTGTTCTCGAGGAATGTCGTTTTCTCTCTTCTTCTTCAACTTTTTCTGTTCTTCTTCTTCATTTTTTTTTTTCAGTTGAGTTTTTTTGGTGTAAGGCTGTAAGCAGTGCTTAGTTGCTTACTGCTTTGTGTATTTATTTTTTTTTAAATTATAGGCAGTTAATTAAAAGAAAAAATCTTTCCATTTTACTAATTATTTATTCCAATATTCCTAAACAGCGAATTAATTGAATTTAATAATCAATGGCGGATGCTAGCAAAAAGAGGGACATTGGATGGAATTATGGCACTCAAGGGTTGGATAATTTCGAAGAAGAATAGACTTTTAAAGTTTTGGTTTATTGTATTTTGAATTGTTTGGTCTTTAAAGTTTTAGACATTTTAGTATCTACTATTGGTTTTTGAATTGAATATTTGCTAATATGTGTTATTGCTATTAAGATTTTGGATAAAATATGCAATTAAATATTTTTAATTTTTGGTATTAATTGGCGCCTTTATTCAAAAAGGCAAGCGCCTCGCCGCTCGCCTCGCCGCGTGGCGAGGCAGGCCCTTGTCGCCTTTTGTCGCCTCTCGCCGTCCACAACACTGCTCTAACACCTTCCCTATTCTACCAAGTTATGTTAGATTTCTTCTCATTTTTCATCTAGAAGGATAATTTTCCAAAATCCTCAAATCAACACAGTCATGATTAAAGTCACCAGCCACTTTGGGGTTCAAACTGAGGGTAATTTATTTCCATCATTCCAAGTCTTGGTAAACAAAGTTACCAGGTACCTGTGCTGGTGGGAGATAGTAGTAACTTTTGAATTAGTCGAGGTGTGCACAAGTTGGTAAAACACCATGATTAAAAAAAGAATAGTTCTATTTAATGTGACTCAAAATTCCCGATGAACAAGTGATATGCAAAAAGTAGAAAACCTACACACGTTGTTCTCTACAACTAGAACACAGTCATCTATGCTTAACTAAGACATTATGGGGTAGATGATGTTCTCTAGAAACTTTAAAACAATCATTCATCTTTAGGAAATATACTCTACCTTTTTAAAATCTTCTTTCATTAAAAATGGTCTATGTAACAACCAAGATAGCTACAGACCCATCTTCTTCTCCTCACTCCGTGTCTCAAATCCCAATTGACATCATATCTCTAATAGCAGTGGCATCATTCACATGAGCTACGATCCACTTTTTTTATTTGCAATGGTATTTATTTTTCACTAAATTACATGTTGACTTTTTTATTCATCTACACCTTTCATCACAATTCACAAGAGTTCACGCTTTAACTATTCTTCTAGCTTAAAGCCCTACAGACACTTCAATTTGGTTATGCTTCACTTTGACATCACAGATCCAAACAAGTGAAGCATGGTTGCATGCATTACTTCACACTACCGCTCTAAAGTCCTTTGATGCTCACCAATTTCAACTAGCACAACCACCATCTCCAAAGTCATAACAGATCATATAGTAATCAACCTCAGAAAGTGAAGATGTGAGTATTTGACCACCAAGAATATTCTGTGGATGGTAACAGCCACTGTACATTCATGATGGACTGTCAAGCAGTAACAAATCACAATTATAAATATAAATATTGAATATTGAAAAAATTGATTTCAAAAGAAATTTCATAAGCGAAGAAAGATGAGGCAAAGAAGGAATTGATAGAGGTGTGTCGAGAAGTTCAATACCTTCTTGATCGAGAAAATGTTGTTGCTTGCACTTATGCCGCGTCCATTTCTAGGGGTATACAAAGTCTTAAATTGCAAGGTGAACAACGAATACATTGACAAGAAAACTTACTCTGATAAACAGACACATACATAAAGAAAGTAATCAGCAAGAGTAACTCACACAAGTTCACTCACTACAAGCATGTTATTTTTAAGCTTCTTAGCTCCATTTATATAAGTTTCTTATGTTTCATTATTCTTCCATTGCTTTATCATATCTTATTTTAGGACATTACCAACTTGAGCATGGAAGTCACACCCAAATAGGTGGGCATTCACTCATTTTTTTCCTTTTTTTGAGTGGTTACTCTGCAAGGATGCAATATGCATACACAACAGATGCAAAAGCAGGACATCTAACACCAACATATGCAGTTCGCAAGAATAATCATCCTGCGACATGCAACAACTTTCACTCGTTTCAAGCTCGGTCCCATCTTCCCAATCATCCCATTTCACAGGCGGCAAGCGTTCCATCTCAATCATAAAAAGAGTAATAGGTTTTATTTGTAGGTTCCTCTACTTCAGGCTCTTCCTAGGGCCTTTTTTTTTAGGTGAGGTTCTATAGTTTGATGGTTACGTTAATGTCTCCTCTCCCTTTCACTGGTAGCTAGGAAAGATCATGTTCAGTCGTCAACAAATTCTATCGTTTTCATTCAACAAAAGGGAAGTTGTCCTATTAATCAGAAACAAAAACATGATATGGATAGGTACTGAATGCCCCATAACAATGTCCATACCATTAACCAGGCTTCATAAAAAGCAGGGATTAATTAATACTCCTAAAATTATCCAAAAGAAACAGGGGTCTAACTACTAAATCGGAATCAACAGTTTTTATCATTCAATTGTACACTGTTAAGTATTAACACACTGATATATTTGACGAATGCAGCGAAACAATGAAAATGTAGATACTAGGTCATTTCTTCTCATCTCTCCTAGCCTTGGTAGAGAAAGTTACCAAGCACCTACAGAGCCCCGGACACCACAGTTATAGAAAAACAACTATGAAAATGTAGACAATAGTCCAATACCCATAGCAAAAGATATAGCAACAATAATGAGTAATAACATAAATGTCGAAAGAAACGAACTTTTTTTACGATCTACTTCCTCGAATGGAGCTGATCCTTCGCCATTTTCTTCTTCAACCTCAACTTTTTCGTACTGTTCGTCCTCCTTAACTTGGAATTTGTGTATCAGGACTGAGTTATTGGTTAGTGAATCAGCCGCCGTAACCATGATGGCATTGTTGTCGGAGGGCCGTTGAATCTGGTAGCGACGGGCGGCGTTGGTGGCGGATGACGGCGGCCCTAATCATATACTGTTTATTAATCAGGTATATTTTTGTATGAACAGAGAAAATTTTAAGGGGTTGTTTGGTTGCAACAATTAGTTAATTGTCATGAAATTTATGTATTATTTCGTGTAAAGTTCAATTATTCAAATTATTCATTACATAGATATATAAATTTGTAAATCATAAACCAAATACAAATATTCATTATAGGTATATAGATTTGTGAATCATAAATTAAATACAGTATTAGATGTATTAATTTTATACTAACAAAAATGTGACCACATGAATTTGAAATGAAAGTTGCAATATAAATAGTGAAAAACAAGCAATTACAACACATCTTTATAAATTGAAAATTCAAACAATATATTTTGAACTTGTCAATCAAACAACAAATTAAGTAGCATTATAAGTTAATCCAAGACTATGTAATATTATTTTTCACATCAAATGACAATATCACTGACTAATGAGTAAACTCTAAAAAGAAAGACAAATGATATCAATATATATATATAGACTTAATACCAATACAATATATGATACTAATTTAGTATCAATTAAGTAAAAATTATCGATGTTAATAAATGGAATATGAGCTATAATTTTTTTATTTTTTTAGAGAATCGATATTTTTTTATTGCAATATAAACATGTAACTCTTACGACTTATTTGTGTAGTTCACCTTACCTCAAAACTCTTTCTTTATACCAAAAGGATAACTTTCATTTAATCATTACAATCTACATCAAGCAAAGTTCATTTATGAGTTTTGTATGAAATCCTTTGTTTTGGTTATTTTCATAATAGCATTTGTAGTTCATAAACCTATTTTGAAGCATCCATGTCATATTTTTCATATTTATCTTTAATTTGTATTTTTTTGTCAATTTATCTTAAACGTGAGTGTTAAATCTCGATCAAAATTATCCTAATAACAACCTCATAAGTAGAGATGGCAAATAGTGCATTGGGGAACACATCCCTAAAAACTTCAATCCTTCCACATAACATAATTTGTTAATTTCACCTCATCAAGTTAAATATGAAAAAAAAAAAAAAACATGTACATATTATCTTGTATAAAATGTGTATATATACTTGTATCGAGTTTTATTTTGGTGAAAAGTTATATAGTATTAAAATCTTCTTAAACTAGCCAATATATGTTTTCATTATTAGAAGTAGCAAAAATTTTATGAAATTAATGGGGATGTTTACATGAGGCCAACACATAGACTTCAAGTCTTTCACATGTTGGTCAATATGTTCAACAATTAATTTGAAATATTATCTAAAGTAACTTAAATGTTTTTTTCATGGGTGTCCATGTTGAATGAAGCTGATGGAACGTGTTAAAGGAATAGTTTTGATGAAATAGGTTTGGTGAAGCTGTCTGGCGAATTAGAGTTACACTAGGAATAGACTATTAAATTCTAATTTATGTACAAGTCTATACTTGGTACGACTAAAACTGATATAGTTGAGTAGGATAAGGTGTAAATAATATATTTGTGCAATACAACACATATTATCTGCATCTTATCCTAGTCAACTATATCAGTTTTAGTCGTATCAAGTATAAACTTATACATAAATTAAGATTTAGTAGTCTAGTCTTAGTGTAACTCAAACTCTAACTCGCCAAACAGCTTCACCGAACATATTCCTTCGACAAGTTCCATCAACTTTCTTCAACAGTCCATTAATTGTCTCAAAATTTTATAACTCAAACTTATCACAAAACAAAATAGGGAAGCAAGCAAAAGTCAATAAAAATGGCACTACATCTTGACTTAATTTATGAACAAAATTCCAACAACAATTGATACATACACAATATACAAGTATGAAATAAGTATACGCGTTTGCTTGGGACCACATAAATTACCTAATTATTTATCGACAGTAAACATGTAAGTGTGATATTCATTTTTGTTATGAAGATAAAGGAATCTTTCGATAACAAGAAAAAAATTATTTGATTGAATTTATTAATTGTATATGTATATCGATTAATCTTTATGTTACTATCGATCTTTAGCCACTCTACTAATTTGTGATACTGAATTACTCAAGTTAATACTTCCTAAGTAAATACCTAAGTAAAAGGAATGAATTTTACAAATACCATGAAAAATAGTTGTGATGGTGTGGACTGTGGAGATGGGCTACAAGGATGGAGACAAAAAGATAAAAAGGCTCGTAAATAATAAAATATCAAATATCAAATGAAAAATTAAAAATTCAAACTAAATATTAGGAAAATGGGCTGAATCATTTTTCCTTTTAGTGGTTCCTAAAGATATAATTAACTAATTAATCCAAACACTAAGACACATATTGTAAAGAGACTATACTAACATTTAATATTGAAAAAAGAAAAGGATAAAACTAAGGTGACTTAATAAAGTATTTGCAAATTAAAGTCAATTATGCAATGCTATCCTAATCAAGCAATTATTTAGTGGAAACTTTTCTAGCCACTCTCACATCAATAATTAAAATTTCAAATAGGGAAAATACATTAATAGCCAAGAGATGGTAGATAATAATCTCTATAGTAATTGATAAAGTCTTAAACATAATCACTAATTATATTTTAAAAAAATATTAATTCCATGTTAATAAATTAAAGGTATAATATGAAAAAATAATTATTCTTTTTTGATTTGTTAAAAAATAACAAGTAAAAAAAAATTAAAAAATATTTGACAAGTAAGAGTAATGGAGGAAATATTTATTGTAGTTAAATATATTTGATCTTCTATTAAATGAATATGTGTTTTAAACTTATTTGCTGGTAAATATTCACAAATTTATCATAATTACTAATTCTTTCATCATTTAATTATCATGTGGTTACGTTAAATTCGCATTGTTATTTTATATTTGACGAAAATATAATTAGTTTTGAACAATAGAATGCATATTTTCACCTTTATATTATAAATTAATATAATAATAAACAATTTAATATAAATACTAGATGGTAGTAAATTTTTTGTTTTGATTGGTTCAAATTTCATACAATTTGATGTTACAATTGGATATATCCTTGAATGAATGGGGAAAAAAAGATATATACTCTGAATCATTATGTTACTATATTTAATTTGAACTGTTATAAAAAGTTTTAATTTTTAGATGATATTTGATATTTATATTAAAGCTTGATTCAATATGCGTTCAAGTTAATCTTTTGAAATGACTCAAATGGTTTAATTTGAGATTTTCATATTAGAGGTACTAAATTTGAAATCACTTACCCTACGATAGCAAGGGGTTAACCTTTTTGAATCGAGCCAGTCGCATGCAGTTTGCCTAATATAATGTACTTCTTTTTACGTGGTTTACGAACTATTATATAATATTAAGATTTATCTTGTGCATACTTAAAGAATAGCTACTATGAATTTTCTTGTCATTAAAAACCGTATACACTATAGAAACAAAAATCATTTATATTATTCAAGTTTAATTCATAATCAATTTTTTAATTAAAAATAAAAATATTGTCTGTCATATTTCAATATACAAAAATAGTTATATTTATAAATCCTTTCTAAAATATGTAGTTAAGAGGATGTAAAATTTCAAAGTCAAAAACTAATTACACATGTGAAAGTATGAAAATGAATTTCTAACCGGCCAAATTAATTTCTAAAATTAACTTATTTTATTAAAAAAAAAAGTTAATCAATTTAAAAATCATTTCTAAACAATAATTAGTATATGACCAACTTTTAAAATCGTGTATTTACAGTTTTTTTTTTTAAGTTTATGAAAATAGCTAAGATTACTTTAGAAAAAAAATTTCTCTCAAAACCTTGATATATACACCTCGAAAAAAAAAGTTAATGAAAAAAAAACTTCTTGTATAGCTTCCTACTTTCTTTTATTTCCTATTCGTGGACATACATCCAAATTGAAATACATAAATTAAATAACACGTTTATATATTACTTTCATTTTCAACAACCACATGCAGGGGCGGAGCTATCCTTAATGAAGAGGGTT
This sequence comes from Solanum chilense, assembly GCA_032847665.1. Taxonomy (NCBI): domain Eukaryota; kingdom Viridiplantae; phylum Streptophyta; class Magnoliopsida; order Solanales; family Solanaceae; genus Solanum; species Solanum chilense. The sequence goes on from CM064972.1 coordinate 3,746,046, forward strand.
CATCCGAACCCCTTCGACAGAAAACTATATTATTTATACATAGTTAAAATAAATTATATATATATATATATATATATATATATATATATATATATATATATATATATATATATATATATATATATATATAGTAGACATTGAACCCCTTTCGGTTACCTATTTCTATTGATTTTAAACTCTTTATTAAAAATTCTAGCTCCGCCTCTGACCACATAAGCAAGGCACATCATCCTGATTCCTGCCTATGTATAATGGAGAAGCAACCATTATTATCATTGAAAGTGACACACACTAAACATATATACTATAGTTTGACTATATTTCTAACCATAAAAATCACAACATACATCATAATCTGAAACAAATTTACGCGTTTGTTTAGCTACTCCACTAACTCACACATAACAAATTGACTTCTAGCTAGTATGTATATATACACTGATCTTTTATCTATTCATGTTCGATATTTTTATATTTGAGTTGATTAAAATTTGATATATTAGGTTTAAAAGACTACTTAATAAAGATGATTGGATACTCTGTGGAATTCAAACTCGAGGACTTTGATTGAGACTGAAGGAGTACTTTATCACTCCACCATAATTCTTATCAGTTATATACACATTAATTGTTACGTTTAAACAAGGCTGAGCACATCGATGACCCAAGTTGACATCAAGTATCACTTAAGACACTTTAACCGAGCTTTACTCCTTTTAGACATCTTATGTACAATTCTGTTATATCATTTCAACACTTTTTGTTGATATGACATAGTGAGTGTTATACACACACTAACTGCACGTGAGGGCTTTATTTCATTATCTTTTAAAATAAAATTCTTCTTCTCCATTTTTTAGCTATCATTTTTCAAACTTAAACTTTTTCAATAATGAAAAGGTTTAATGATGTCAACTATAAATAAGTAAATTTCAGCCTACATGATTTAGATGGTGATGGAGAAGACGACTAGTTAGGCATGAGTGAATTAGTGATGAATTTTGTGCAAGAAAAAAATATATTATTCGAGCTTAAAGTGTCACGTGTCATCAAGCTCAATGGTCATTTTTTCTACTCAAAAATCATTATTTGAGCATTATCTTTCATATACATAACATATCTTCGTTTAATTTATTACTTTTAACACATTAACAACGAAAATATTATACATACTTTATATATTTGAATGATTATCAAAAAAATATCAAAATAATAATATCGAAACTCTACATAAGATTTCAACTTTAAGACATCGATAAATTCAACCTTAAAAAAGCAAATATGAAACATGTAACTAATTAAGAAGTGTTTTGTTGTTCATAAAACTTGTGGTTGTCACATTTTTATAAGTGGACAAGAAATAATTATTTATTTGTGGACACAATTTTTGACACTACCATATATCATTCATTATCTTAATTACATGTGACATTTTTCGATCGTACGTACAAGGTAATTCAAGTACATATACTAACTTCAATTTGTTCAACGAAAAGCATTTAAATTTAGTTAAACAAATATTTTATATTCGCACAAATTTTTATCGATACATAAATACCTCTCGATTAAATTATGTACTTAGTAATATTATAATAAAAATAATTTTTAACGATAAATAGATATTGATGTTAATAAAAGATATTAACATCTTTACCATCTTCAATTAAGTATCATTAAAATTAATATCGCTAGAAACTTTATATAAAAATTCTAATTACTGCTATAATACATATTTAAACACGAATAATATCCTTTATGCCGTGTGCTTGTGTGAATATTACATTATTCAAAAATTGTCATATTAAACGTTTTATTGACAATTAGAAATAGAAAAAAGAGAACAAGATAATCCAAGCATTTATTGAGAGATTTATCTTTTATTTTAATATAAAAGAGAAAAAATGTAATATACAAATTAAATAAAAGATTCTTGGAATATTACCTTATAATGTTGATAACAGATCGTCAAAGGCAATCATATTGTTAAATATATTCCCAAAAAATAGCACAATAATTTTGTGGAGCCTTTTTCAGCCGCCTCACAAAGTATATAATATAAAAATATGTATACACACATATCAATAAATTAATTATGTGATATGATCACTAGTATTGCCGAAAAAATCATTTGTTATATATCTAAAAGAATCATGTGATAATATTGTATATATTAATCAAATGTCAGAATTAGACCAAACATAAATTAGATGAGATGGTTAAATATAAATATTTTTGAGTTCAATTTTTTTTTTAAAAAAAATTATTAGAATTATTACGTTAAAAAAAATATTGTAATATTTATTAAATTTTAATATAAAGCAAGAAATAAAAAAATATTGAAGCAACATAGAGGTAAACGATGATATGAATTTATTTTAAGGACTAGCTATATATATAATATTATTTAACTTGAATAATTGTTCACATATATATATATATATATATATATATATATATATATATATATATATATATATATATATATATATATATATATATATATATATATATATATATATATTTTATATTTAAAAAAGCAAAAACTTTATGATCAGTTGAACCAATAATACATTTTCAGAAAAATATATATATAATATGGTGTGTGTTGCGTGGCACTTAATTAGAATTTCTACTATGTGTTATGTAAGAGAAAATAGTTAACTGTTGACAGCTAGTGATAATGGGTTAATCAATATATAACCCGGATCGCGATGGATGATTGAGATAATTCTATTTAAAATTTAAAATTTAAATAGTCAGAAATGTTATTAATAAAAACGAGTATTATGTAATATTTGAATTTAAATTTATCGCTATGAATCTTTTTCAGTCTTATTGGGTCAATATCAGCCGATCGAATCTTTGTAGCGCTATAAATTAATACTACTATTAATTAAATATATTGCCTAATTTTGGCCTCCATTTTACATAACCAAACACACTACACTTTATTTTTGCATTTTCCATTTTTTTTCCTTTGCTTATTGTTAGCACCTCCATCACTTAGTAGAGGCGGAGCTACGTGAAATTTGTGGATTCGAATAAATTTACTATTTTTTTTTATATTTATATTTGTACTTGGAAATTTTTTATATAATCTCATTTAATATCCATACATAATTTTGAAATTACGTATTTTTTTAATTTTCCAAAAAAATTAGAGATGTGTCCACACGCGCTGGAGTGAGCGCGTGTGTGATAATATAGAATCCTGCTGGTTTTATAGAGAACGATGGGCGGACTTGCCGGCTTTAGTTATCCGCAGACACGCCTACTTTTAATTTTTTCTACAAATATGTCGTGTCAAATTCTCATTGGTCAAAAAATAGTGGACCCCACGTAAGTGTGGGACCCAAATACCATTAATGAAAATTGTAAGAAAAAACGGATCCATACCACGCGGCGGAATACCTGAAGCTTAGCCGACAAACCCGGTTCAACCCGGTTTTGTCACCGTTTTCCCCCACACTTACCAATTATCTGCCACCTGTCCATTATCTCTCAAGCTTTCTAGTATCTTCTCCGACAATCATACGTGAAATATACCCCTAAATTTTCAATCAACTTTAGCAATATTTTCAATGTTACTCTCGACTTTTAGTTTCCCTGCTGTTAAAAAAAACTATAACATATATGTCCTTCAATTTAATTTTCATTCGTTGATTCGATATTTAATAAATGTCAAATCTATTAGGTTGTGGAGTCTGATTAATAGTTGATCTACTGCCAAATTTATATTTGATGTACTGCAAAATTTAAGTTGTACTGTTCATTCTCCATTTATTCTCTGTAACTGTTCATACTCTGAATTATTAATATATATAATCCACCGGCGTGAAAGTTTACCCACGGGGTATTACCATGAATTATTGATTTTTCTCTCTAGATCTCTCATCTCTCCCGAAAGTTCTTGTATTTTTCATTCATCAAGTGTGTGTCTGTGTGAATTCGATCCTAACAAAATCTATGAATAAAATTATGACATATGTATATCTGCTAGTACAAAGGGTGAACAAACGCTTTAATTTTTAGATGACAAAAACATCAAATACCAAAAATATGACGAAAAATATCTCATATTTTCTTTTTTTCCCCTTTTATTTGTTTGGTCAACTTAAAAAAAAAGTGTACTATATGAAGTAAATAAACACTAATAAATATAGTAATTGATTGTAATAAATCACTTACCCTTAAGATTATGCGTTATTGATAATTTTCTTAAATTAAAACTCTGGACTCTCTGGAGTATAGCATGTATATATTAATAATAATTATAACTATCATAAATGGATAGGAAAAGTTGTTTTCTTTGGTAACGTATATATTTTATATAAAAAATACATTTGTTTATTAAAAAAAAAATGTCTTAAAAAAAAAAAACACAGAGTCTGCCGCCATCAAGCACACAAATGTCACGTAACTGACTAGGCCCCACATTTTGTAGAAAAACGAAGGGCCCCACAAAAAACCCATGGGGGCGGCTATTTCTCATTAGTCAAAATTTTCCTATATAATCTCTCTTCCCCCTTTCTCCATTTTCTTCATCTCTGTAAACATTTTGAATTAGCTATGGCGCCTAAGGAAAAAATTGGTGCAGTTACAGCTATGGCAATGGTGAATTTAAATGGAATTTCGAAAGAGGTGCATTATAGAGGTGTAAGGAAGAGGCCATGGGGGAGATACGCGGCGGAGATTAGAGATCCTGGGAAAAAAAGTAGGGTTTGGTTAGGTACTTTCGATACTGCGGAAGAGGCGGCTAGAGCTTATGATAACGCTGCTAGAGAATTTCGTGGAGTTAAAGCGAAAACGAATTTTCCTCAATTTGAAAAGGAAAAAGAGGAAGATCTGAAATTCGCTGTGAAAAATGAAATCAATCGGAGTCCGAGTCAGACTAGTACTGTGGAGTCATCGAGTCCGGTTATGGTTGATTCATCATCGCCGTTAGATCTAAGTCTCTGTGGATCAATCGGCGGGTTTAATCATCATACGGTTAAGTTCCAGAGCTCCGGTGGAGGTTTTACCGGTTCGGTACCGGCGGTGAATCATATGTACTATATAGAAGCACTGGCACGCGCCGGAGTTATAAAGTTAGAAACAAATCGGAAGAAAACGGTAGATTACCTCGGTGGTGGTGGTGACTCTGATTCATCAACGGTGATTGATTTTATGCGTGTTGACGTGAAATCAACCACCGCCGGTTTAAATCTGGATCTCAACTTTCCTCCACCGGAAAACATGTGACATCACCAGAGACGACGATGAAGACGATCGGAGATATTTTGCGAGAAACATTTTTAATTTAGTACAATTTCCTTTTTAATGTTTTTTTATTTAAACAGAAAAAGGAAAAAAAAGTATATAGAATTAGATATATAGATGATAGAAAACTGAAGAGCCATCGCCGTTGCTGTTGCCGTCGCCGCCGGCGACGATTAATCACCGCCGATGTCAATATCAAGAAGGACTGATCTATTTTTACCCTTTTTTGCAACAGAAAAAAAAACAAATCTATTTGATTTTGCAAAGCTGTTGTTTCCATTAGATCATCCTTATCATATTGTTATTATAATACATTGTTGCCGGGGTTTTTTCAGCTGAAAAAGATTATCACAATCCTCTATCTCATTCTGTTAATTCTTGATTAATCGTAACGAGAGGGAGTTATTCGAATAGTAAATATGTTTGTATTTTTCTGTTTTTGTAAATCGGTCGGAATGTGAGGAGCAGGCGGCGGCGAGCGAGAACCGCTAAAAGAGATTTGTGGTAAACGTGTGGCACGTGTGGTCCATTAGATTGTACGGAAAATGGCAGATAGTGGATGTTGTGTTTATTTTAATTTAAGTAATGATTTATTTTTTGCAGCTAACGTAACAAATACGTACATTCAGTTGAATGCATTACGTATACGGATATGTTTCTTTGTTTATTACGTTAGTATTTTCTTCGTTTATTTTTATTTATCAAAATATAATAATTGATATGCGTATTTTATCAAATTATACGATGAGTCCTGAGGGTAAATTTGGAATTAAAATGTAATGTTAGCTGTGTGTTGGTGGATCCCCGACATAAATAGTGGTAAGAATCTGTTTTCGAGTAAGCACACCGGTAATTAAAGCTTAAAAACAACGTTAATTAATGAGAATCACAGGTAAAAACAGATCCCTTAGCCGTAATTTGAGCAGTAGTTAAGGATTTAAGTCAATTGTGTGTGAAGAGAAATTAATTAAATTTGTTACTCCTACTTCCTTTCGTCCCTATTTACTTGTTTATATTTTTTTTATATAAGTTTTTATTTAGGGAAAATTGTATATAATAGCAAACTAATAACCTAAAATAAATAGAGTAGCTAGGATTTGATTTAATTATGCTCCATAGCAAACGTTAGCAAAAGTTTGTCAGGCGCCTCTCTCTCAAAGTTAACTTTCGTATAATAACATCAATGACATGATGATGAATAAACAGAACAAAAGAATGACATTAGATAGACGTAATTACAAATATGAAGAGTTTAAAACATAATGCTTTGAAGTGATAAGAATTGGGAGTTTTACGTTTTTACAATTCATTTCCAAAGTATAGTGTTAAGCAAGCATTACCCGAAACGCTTGGCAAAAGACTTGTATGCAGGCAATAGAACTTCAGCAACTGCTAGCCTTAAAGACTCGCGCAACTCATTGTCAGGAACTGTCAATAGATAATGCCTCTGATGAATTTCCTCAAATAACATGTTGAAAGTCTTAAAACCTATCTTCGTGTTATACACTTAATTATACAATTTACAAACATTTTACTTCAATTCAATTGTAGACAAATGTAAATTTTATACAAATATTGCAGAGAAAAAGGCCAACGAATTCTACAATTGCGAATTATACAATTGCAGTTAAATACAATTTTCTCTAACTTTATACAACAGAAGTGTATATATTGTGTTTTTGTTTTTGTATAAAGCGAGAGAAAAACATATATCTTCTTGCTATACACTTATAATTATGCAATATACATACATTTTAATTCGATTCAATTGTATGCAAAACAAATTTTATAAAAATATCGCAGCGAAATAGGCAGCGAATTATACAATTGTGCATTATACAATTGTAGTGAAATATGATAGCGAATTATACAATTGCAGCAAAATAGGCCAGCGAATTATACAATTTAGGCCAGCGAATTATACAATTGTATATGTATAGAGAATTATACAGTTTTTATGTTTGCTATGGAGCGCAATTATGCAAACTTTGCTATAGCATACAAATATGAATTTTTTATTTGCTATATGTGAAAATTGCCCTTTTATTTATTCGTTCATTTTTTAATAAATTAAGAAAAAATAACAATATTTTTCCTACTATTTTCTTATTTAATTCTAGAAAATTTCTAATATTACTAAGTTGTAATACATGCTTTTTGGAACTAAAAAACACATTTATTATACTTGGGGAGTTGCATAATCATTTAAGTTAATCTATAATAATTATTGGTGTCTAAATATATGTGCACGGACAATTATTAGGGACAAAGAGTATTAAATTAATTTTTAAGGTATTTCACGCTCTTTTAAAAAGAGTAGATTAAGATATAAGTAAATTTAGTTTTTCATTTTTTATTTAAGTACTATCAAATTCATGATTAAAGTAATTAAATACTCCTTCTGTCTCTTTTTACTTGCCTACTTTTGAATTGACACACTATTAAGAAAATAATTAATGACGTAGTGAGTTTATCGTTTTATCCCTATTAATAATGAAATGGATGACAAGTTCTACATTTTTAAAAATAATTAGTCATTTAATTGTGGGTATAATAGGTGAAAAAAATTTTCTTTCTTGGTTCATCAAGATGAAGAAATAATTAGGAAAACTATAACAGGAAAAGTGGACAATTAATTAGGGATGAAGATAGTATTAATTGCTCAGTAATTTCAAAACAAACTAATGAAGGATAAAACTAGAAGAACATTCTAAAATTAATCTTGAGTACAAATAATCTGAAAAAATGAAAAATGCCTCAAAAATTAACTTACTATGAAACAGATGGAGTGCTCTCTCTGTCCCTAATCAAACAAATTTTTAAATTGACACACTTATTAAAAAAAATAATTATTAACATTGTAAATTTGCCGATAGATGAATTAAAAATTTAAGATTTTTAAGATTTTCTACATTTTTCAAAATAATTAATTGAAATTATAATAAGTAAAATTATTTTGTTCTTTATTAATTTGTCAAAATGAACAAATAGTTAGAGACAACTATAAAAAAAAGAAGTAATTGATTACAAATTAAGAACAAAGAGAATATAAAATATCATATAAAATGTATGTCAAATTATACGATATATTATGCTAATAGCATAGTAAAACTTTTTTTTTACCCTTTTTACTTTCTTCATATAAAAAAAGGTAAAAAATATTTACTATTTTAACAACTTCATATCCATTTTCAAAATTTTCGATCTAAATAATAATAGCGACTCCGTACCTAAGACACACTACGCAGAGTAGCAGACAAAAAGTGGACCCACATGTGGAGACGGACATGAGAAGTGTAAGAGAAAACGCGGCTGCCGCTTTTTCTATGAGTGGGCCCCATCCATTTTGCCGTCCACCAAATTTTTCTTTATTTTGTTATTAATATTATCGTTTTAATTTATTTATCTTAATATAAAAATAAATTAATTTTTTTAAAATACACTTTATATGTATATATGGTTTATTCATCAATAACTACTACAATTGATAAGCTTTTAAAAAAGGAAAAATTAATGTAAGGTTAAAATTAAAAATTATTCACACTGTTTTAGTATTTTTTTTTTTTTTAATTTGGCCTAACACACTGATTTAAATTCTACTGTAGTTGTGAAGCAATTGGGAAGGACCACAAACTTTTTTTTATTTTAAAGACACTTTAAATGTTGGAAATCAATTACTTGCTATAAATATTATTCTAAAGAGTAGCTGTCATTTTAATATTTTCGAATATAATTTGAAGAATAGATATTAAAGGAAGCTATTTGAAGTCAGCAAACTAGAATGACCTCATTCAAATATTGGTCCCCATTTATTTCATTAATATAAAATTAATACTCATAAAATTCCTAAACAATAAATATAGTACGATGACTAAAGTACAAGAAACAATATATAGTACTCTCTTCATACAGAAATATTTGTCATGTTGCGCTTATCGAAAGTCAATTTGACTAATTTTTAAAGGTAAATTAGATCAGATTACTTCGATATTTAAAAAAAAACAGATATTCTAAAACTATATGAAAAATACTATAAATTATAATTTTTTTGCATATTTATGATTAAAAAATACATCTTAAAATGTTTGTTAAAGTTTTTATAGTTTGAATCTAAATATAATAACCATGACAAATAATACTGGACAGAAAGGTAATAAAAATTGAATGATAAGAAACTACATGAATAATTATAACTATTATAACATATCAACACTGTTCTAATATGTGTCCTTTATAATTTTCTATTTAAAAGTCAAGTCTTCAATAAGTTGAAACTGTATTGTATTGATATCTAATAATCACCTCTCGCTAATAATATTTTTTAGTTAATAATAAAAATGAAAATTATTCACGTAATCAAAATTTAAAATTAATAATAAAAATAAAAATTATTCACCTAATTAAAATTAAACTCAAAATCTCTGCGTATATCGATATGGTGCATAAAGAGAATATATTATTGGTGTAAGAGTGTGGGCGGCTGTCGGAAGAAAAAGAGCGTGGACGGCTGCTACACTATATTTCTTTATTTCGTTTATATTTTTCTTTTATAATTGTAATATTCGAATTAATTTTCGAACACTTTAACTAATTTCACCATCTTTTATATCTAATATATTTAATTAATTAGCCCCTCTTTTTATTTTACTTTTTCTAAATTTTAATAACTAGGAGAAAATTATTATTATTTTAAAAAAACATTTTTAGTTTAAATAATTATATAAAATAATAGAAATCAAATTTAAAGTTTTAAAATATTACGAATAAAATTAATTTAATAATACAATATATTGCTGATTAAGAGATGTTTCACGTCAATTCCTTTATAAGAGATAATTTTTTCTCTTTTTAATTTTCTAACCTTTTGACACAAGAATATTTTTTTTTACAAAGCTTAGAGAATAATTAACAGTTTAACACGTCTTGATGAGGAAAAAAAAAGGCAATGAAATTGACGTGTTAGCAAAAGTAGGAAACGTTGTCCAAATAAAAAAATTGTTAAAAAAGATATATTAGAAGTAGCTTTTACTATAAAGTTTTTTCCCCTTATTTTAGGGACATGTCATTGTTTTGATCCCAACATGCATAATATTATTATTATTTTATATAACTATCAATAAAATAGTGAAAGTATATGGAAATAAAATAAAGAAAAGTTGAGGGGAAATATGTGGCATTAGAACGTGGATGAATATAATAATAAAAGTTGAGTTTTACTCGAAAATATTTGTTTGACCAATTCAACAACAATGATTGTTATCTAATGCTTAAACTATGATGAATCCGTTTTCCATGTTCAAAGAAAGTAAAAACACTTTTGAATCTAGTAGTATTAATCATGTCAACGAGAAAAATAGTTGAAATGAAATAATTACCGAAAAAAGAACGTAAGTAGCCTTTTGAAATAGGCTAAAAAGGAAAGCGGGATTCAGGCCAAGCTGCCCCTATATTTGAAGGTGTTGATTTCCTCGACAAATCTAAGGGTTGATCGGTTGAGTACATTACTACATGGGCCGAGGGTCCATCGTACACATTACCTTCCTCAGACCCTACTCGTGTGGGACTACACAGAGTATGTTGTCGTTGTTGTATGTAAGGGTTGAGAAATACAGTACACAATTGGTTTGTGGTTACATCTTTCAACTTAAAATGCAGTTGACTCGATGAAGCCAGAACCACTATCATTCATCGCATAAACGTTACATGATTAAGAGGGTCTACGAGGTTACCTGTTGACGAAATCCTCATTGAAGTTGCTGAGCCTGCAAATTCTGTTGTCAATGAAGAAAACAACATATCCTTGGTTGAGTCAAAGAGTGGATCAACTCTATAAATACTTGGAGTCATAAAATAACACTCGAGTAGGATCCATAATTCAGTGAAGTTGGGGTCAGCATCAAAATTACGATAGATGTATTCATTTAGACCAAAAATCAAATGACAGTTACAGGAGAAAACATATGTTTCTTTGGAGCACCTATCGTGCCCTACGTTCAGACATTCTCTTAGTCCATAGACTGCATGGTAAAACTTCGCTTGAACCTTCTGACATTCATCATAAATCATCGTTGCAATCTGGTTGAATACCAAGTATTAGAATGAATCTAAGTTAATCAGCAAGAACTACGATGACAAAGGCCAAAAGATATATGCTAAGTTTCAGACCTTCATAGTGCACTGATACTTGAGCTTATTAGAAAATTAATTCTTTAACAATCTCGTAGCCACATGATTCACAAAATCTACAAGAAGTACTTTGCAAATAATCTAATCAGACAAGTACAGAAAAATCAAAGTCTGCATTCAATCTGAGAATGCATAGTATGTTGTTCAAGGATGATAATGTTCCATATGGTGGAAATGGTCCTATTTCATCAGGTTCACAATTTACTAATCGAGGTTCAGACTCAGAACTCTAGTGCTCAGCAGAAGTAAAAATCTTATGTTATCGTGGCCCTCTCTCTATGGCCTCCGTAAGTTGATAACCAGCATTTCAACTTGTACAAGAACTTCTCTTTTTAACTTCGGTTGTCCAACAACAGAACAAGCATACAAGCTTGAGAGAATACCAAATGAAATCCGCTCCGCTCCCCTCCCTCCCCAGCAAAACGAGAAAACAATTGGGATAGGAGAAAACTTTTGCAGTTTTAGGGGCTTTTATTCATCTCAATGCCACTTAATGAGTCTACAACTCTATGGATTAGAACTTAAAAGGTCTTAGATGGATACAAGAAATAAAGACACAACAATCTTTTTAGAAGTGAGTAAATATATATCATAAGGGACATAATTAGAAGTTCCAGAAATATTCCAGGAAACTAAAATCATGTAGTATATTGCTTTATCTAACACTACCAATTGTGATGAGATGAGATAAAAGGCACAGGCGACAAGTCAAGGCCGTGTTCTCATTCCGTATTCTACTATTATTATCTTAAACCGCATGGATACAAACCTCACTAGAACTCTTTGACATTCATCATTGCAATCTAGCTTAATACCAAGTATTAGAACGTCGCTTACATCTTAACAACTACACTGGAAAGGAAAAGTGTATATGCTAAGCAACTTTTGGTCTGACATACAGTGAGATTTAGTTTTCTTGAGGCTTACTATGAAATTAACTCATCAACAATTAATATCAGCTGCACAATTCACAAATCTGCAAGAAATACGTATTGCTGCATCAATCTACAATCAGGAAGGCACAACAAAAACATCAATTGTATATTTTAAGGCTTCACAACATGTCAACATATCTTGATATCTTTAATTTTAGGTTCCCAATCCGGTGTCCAGTACCCAAATTGGAGCCCGATTAAATCCGGATTCATGCCGGAGAGTCCCACATTGGGGGTACAGTACTCCCTAACAAAGGGGTTCATCAACCACTCAACGCTCAAACAAATGCAAACACTTCATACTCCTAAATGCAGCAGATGCAAAGCAAATATAGGCTAATACCCAAACAAGTAAAAGTTTACATAGCATAATCTTTTAAAAACTTAGTGCAAATGTAAATTCTTCATAGGGAGGACATTGATGAGCATTATATACGCATAATCGTGCATCCAACAAACTAATTCTCGTAATGTGTCCATACAATAATTCAAAAAGAAGTAAAATTTACCTTCAAGAGTCCAACCATAGCTTCGAGGAGTAGCAGATAACATTGAATTCAGCAATGCTGAAGCCGTAGCACTGTGATATGGAAACATCGTTTCAACACTTACACAACTCATTTCAACAGGTAACCTACAAAATACAAAGAAAAATTCGATCTGGATCAATATCATATACAAAAATTAGTGAGAAAAATAATTAAAATTTTCATATATATGTGTGCATATAATTAATCAATCTGTATCAATAGCATAGGTAAGAGAATTATTAAGTATAAATACTAAAATAATTGCTGAAAATGGACAAAAGAAGGGTTGTGGCAAATTGACCTGAAAATGCGAGCGGCGATGGGTTTCTGTGAAGGAATACGAAAAGGAGAGGAGGAGACCTTCGGCTTGGAGCCTCCGGTAAGTCTAACGGCGGCTGTTCGGCCGGAGAAAGTGGCGGAGCGGAGGAGGGACCTGGCGGTGATAGTGGCCATGTTTGTTGAGGCTTCTAGCAGAGGTAAAAGGGCTTTGTTGAGGTTTTAGTGGGTTTATCTAAAAAAAAAAATTTGTTCAAAAATGAATCAAATTGTAAATTTATTTTCAAATTTTTATATCTTAATTTTAAAAAATATATTATTTCGATATATAAGTAATTTTAAAAATAATATATTCTTATATGATTATTTTCTTATTCAAATTATAAGTAGTTATGTTTGGCAGTTTCCTTTTAGACGACTACTGCAACTCAAGTATGGAGAATAAAATATACACAGATTTTACTCTAAATGTAGAAAGATTGCTTTTCTTTTATAGATTTTGATTAAATGAAAAATTATTTAAAGCGGTATGAAAAAAGTAATAAAAGTGAAGAGGTCATGACAAAATATCAAATCATTCTGAACAATAGTTTTAGCATAATAATACAATAAAAAGTATAAGAAACACCAAATAGAAACAAAAATCCTTTGACAAGAAACTATAAGAGTAATGTTAGATCAAAATAAATGTCTTCCGCAACTTCGTATATATGGTAATCTCTTATTCACAAGTTCAAACTATCTCAGCCTCACTTCCACAACTTGAAATCTCCATCGAAATCACTTGCTACTTGTCCTTGATATCTTTGTTTTTTTATTGTATCTCTTCGAGTATGCCAACATATACATCATCTTCATTTTTACAACTTTCCTGTTTCAAATGTTGAAAATCTTGACCGATCAAAACGTGGTCTCATACGACATAATTGGTTTAATTATCACCTAATAGACTTGTCACTAAATCTTAGCCACTTTTTTATCATGCAAGACTTTAAATACCCGCAATTTCTTAAATAATAAACTCAAGATATTCGTAATCGCCTCTTTGTATTTACTTGACTAAGCATCACAAAAAATATATAATAATGCTTGATAAAATCACAATCGAATAATTTTTTTTTTTAAAACAAATAGTACTAGGGATTTCCTTTCAAAATTACATAAAGTGTACAAATATAGCAACCAAGCGCCTGTAGCTCAGTGGATAGAGCGTTTGTTTCCTAAGCAGAAAGTCGTAGGTTCGACCCCTACCTGGCGCGTTATTCTTTAATTTATTTATTTTTTTAAAAAATAATTCCTTTTGTTTATTTGGTGGATTATATTTCAATTTATGTCAATCAAATTTAATTAACTCTATTTAAATAGTGTTTTCTACGCATTTAACTCTGTTTGGTTTGAATTGACTTTTGAGTTGTTTTCACGCTCATTAGAAAAACTATACATGTTTCATCGAAAAATTATTTTTTCGAAATGAGTTTGTTTTATTTTTGACTTTTTAGGAGTCGCCACTTGATTTTTAAGAAAAATCAAGAAACTTGTTTCCAAAACAATTTAAACAGAAAAAATCGTTTTGAAAATATTTTGAGGGGTTCGGGATTCTTATTAGCGTCTTAGGAAGGTTTTGAAGGCACCTAAGACGCTCCGTTAAATACGGTTTTCCAACGATTAACTATTTGACTATTTAACTTCTGCAATCTTTTGTAATTTTATCAGGATATTTAACTTAGGCGAATTATCAAGTTTTGAAACATTTATTGCTTTATCTTGCAAATTTTTATTAAGGTAAAAAAACTTTTTAGATTCAAACGAAATTATTGTTTCAAAATTTCGCTAAAGTTGAACCTTTTAAACTTTTACTTTGAGCCATTTTTCAAACTAAACATCTGTCTTACACTTAAATTTTAGCTTTAATTTTGATAAAAGTAGAGAGGCGTTTCGACGGGGTTGGAGTTTTCTAGCCTTAAGTTAACGTCACTCAAACAAACAAGTAGTAAAACGAGATAGAGAGAGAGAGAGAGAGAGAGATTTTTGGGTCCAAACTCGGGTTCTGTTCGCCTTGACCGAGTTTCGGACCCACCTGTTTTGGGGTTTTCAACCCATTCACCTGTCCTATCTAAACATACACAATAAAATTCCAAAAAAATACAACAACGAGGGCTTATGCCCATTACAAGATAAAACACAAAAAATAAACAAAATATATAAAAGGATCTTTCAATCTTTCTTCTTCCAACTCCTTTAATCTTCCAAACACTTGATGGGTTGACTCAAAAAAGGAAACACGTGAGTCTTTATGACTCTTCCGAATACCTACAGGAGGATGGAGTCCCAAACGGACTCGAGGTAGAGTTTCACATGCAACCAAACAAACACGAAGTTAAGAGAAGAACGTTGAACTCTTAACACAAAATATAAATAAAATAGTGATAATAATAAAAGAAGAAACAGAAGAAACAAAACATCAATAATGTAATTTAGAAAACAAGGACGCATAAACTAGGTGTCGTAATATAATCGAAACAGAATACAATCACTCTCACATATGACTAAATAAACTCATCACATCAGTATGGGACAATGACAACATAAAAAGGTGACAAAAGATCATGTATTTTTGAACTCCCAACAAACGGATTTTCCGTGTTAACAGGCTAACCACAAACTAGCTGACGTGAAATAACAAAACGGGATAGAACCGACTATCATTGCAACATCGATAACAACAAAACAATGCCATTTTATGCTAAAAAACCTCAATGCAAGCTAGATATATTTAGAGCTAGCCTAACATTTTTTAATACATAAACACCATACCCAGCTGTTCGATATAAGACAACGGGTTATACGTCGAAGAAATCGGGTGGACATCCTTAAGGACAAGAAACAGATGCAAAGCCCTATATTAATCTTAAAAAAAAATAACTACCGCCATAACAGCTTACGAGATAAGATTTAGAGTCAGTATACGTCGTGCAAGGTCAGCCAAAGCACCATCTAAACTTGCTGGAAACAGATGCATATCGCCAAAACAGCTTGCGAAATAAAATTTAGAGTCGGCATACATCGTGCAAGGTCAGCCAACCAACGACAATGGCTGCCTCGTGACGATGGACTCGGAAAATAGGAGAAGAACACGAAGCATACGGACTTCAACGAAACAAACCAACACAGAGTATTTCCAATAACATAGCCTACTACTTCTACAGCGACCAACAACACTCAAAACACCTCGAATATCCACACATGAGTTTCAATGAATCATGCTAACAACGAAAATTATAACATCGGACGAACTAATAAGAGGCAATGAACAGACGAGAAAACAAGAAACTCAGCGGAATACATCCAGCAATATCACAACTAACAGCGACACCATCCAGCAAAGCACGACATCATTTTCAATCCTTAATCTATCACATTGTAGACGAGAGAAGGGAGAAATCACATAGAAGGGTGTTTACCTGTCTAAGAGCAGCGAACTTGAGGACGAGCGAGCAGACGACAGCAACTTCCACCGTGAACAGAAACACGAATAATCGAATGACGTCGACAGCCAATGAATCGATCAGTTCTTTTACACCGAACGGAGGAAGAACCAAGCAGAACAAACGCGAAAGCTTTTCAAAGAAAAGAATTTTATGGTTCTATATCCTTAACCAGACCTCTTCCAAGATGTTCGACTCCGAAAGAAATTTTGATGGAAGTTCCAACCAAAATTTCTAACACCCAACCTAAACCTTCAACGAAAAATCCTTTAATTTTCTCAGAAACAACAGAAAAGAAACCAAGAATTTCAAACCAAAATCCAATCCAAAATCCCCTCCTTCCAAAAAAAAAACCTCTCCCACAATCTGAAGAGGGAGGGGTTTTTATAAAAAGACAATGGGGTCTTCGAAGAAAGGGGCGTGCGAAACCATTTCAAAAATTCAAAAATCCCTTCATGATTGGGTCAAACTCCTTTTCTGCCAGCTTGACCCCATTTCGACCGAAAGAGAAAAGGTGGATTTGTGGCTGTCGGGGGGAATTTTCGCGTGGGGTAAGGAGAGAAAGAACGTGGGAGAGACGCGGGGGAGAGAGACGCGACGCGAGAGAGCCGCGTCTGGTGCGTGAAGCTTCTATTTTTTGCTGGGGGCGTCGTCTGCTGGGAATCGCGTTTCTGCGAAACGCGTGGGGGAGAGACGCAGAACGCGTGGGGAGGGAAAGAGATGACGGGAGAGATGAGGGAGAGAGAGGTTGCGTCTGTTTTTCTGGGAATTTTCGTTGTTCTGTTCTGTGAACAGATGGGGAGGAGGAAGAAGGGATGAGGGGTTGGGTCGGGTTATTAATAAAAGGGTTGGGTCGATTTTAGGTGGGCCGGACGGTTCAAAGGATTGGGTTGGATGTTTTGGGTTTAGGTATGGGGTTTGAAATTAATTGAAGTGGGGGAAGGAAATTGGTTGTGGGCTGAGAAAGGAATTTGGGCCTGGAATTAATTGGGATTAATTTGGGGTTGAGGAGGATGGGCTGAAAGAGGAAGTGGGTTGTTAAATGTAAAGGGGATTCAATTTAAATAATAGCCAATTGAGTTAAAACGAAAATGAATTTGGTTTAAATTTCTTAACGAGCTTATTTATTTAGTAACATAACTATTTAAATTGTAAAAATGATTCAAAATATAGTCGTGATTTAAAGTAAATTAGTTTAATAGAATACTTTCTCAACTTAAGATATACATATATACATATACATATATATGTACATATATATATACATATTTTTTTTATTTTTGCAAGATTTATAGAACTAATTAACTTAAATAAATTTGAAAAACTCATGAAGCACGATAATTAATTTATACCAACGTGGGTCAAAAATTGGGTGTCAACAGCTGTCCCTCATTTTACTTGGGTTGATGCAAGCAACTCGAGGAAAATGAAGTTGACCGAACCAATTTTGACCAACCTCAATCATTTTCCAAAGGAAGGATTTGACAAAGGGTTTAGGAATTATGGCCGAACCCTTGAAATGGGTTTCCTACATGTCTCAGGCTATATGAGAATTCAGGCCACTTGTAGTTCGATAAGCTTGATCTACCGCACGATTTGGAAGAATCAAAGTCATCTTGATACCGAATTATGAAGGTATCGAAATGCTCGAGAATAGAATTCGAGAGCGAATGTTGGAATACAGCCGAGTTTTCAACCTTGAACCCGCCTACATATCCCTAAACCTTGGGAATCAGGCTGTGTGTAGTTCGACTCAGTCGGTGGAAAAGGAAATCTATTATGCCAGATAACCTTCTGTTCTGGACAAGTGGCCAATTAAACGAGTAGGAAAAGGATGCTTGTAACCTCTTAGCCATGAAGGGGTACATGGACATAACTTCCAAGTTCTTGGCGTGTTGTCACTCAGATTGGAAACTTGCTTCAGATAAGTTGAAATTTTCGGATGCGAGACTGAAACTGACAAAACCCAAGAAAGACCGACATGACTCGAGAGGGGTGGTTTGATCGTGGTGGAAGTCGCTCCTCTGCTCGCGTCCTAAGAGTTTGATATTCCTCTTTGGACTATGTCCCAGTTCGCTGCTAAGAAAAAGTTCCACGTTGTGCTGCATCCTTGTTGATGTCGTCCGCACCTGTGGTTTGGTTCGAGAATTCATCCTCATGTCGACACTTCATTGTTCTCCTCCATATTTGACGTCGACTCGATCGGTCTGACGTACAGCAAATAAAGCTTGTGTCTGGCATTTGCAATATAAACTTCAATCTACTCTTCATTTGATGTTAAAATAAATAAATGATGATATGATTCTGGTATTTCTTTTGACGTTGTCTTTGATACTCTTCATTTTGACGAGGCATGAAATCTTCTCGTCGTGCATAAAAATTGACTCGCGATGCATGATTTCGCGCATGATCCGCATGCATGATTTCCGCGATGCATGATTTCTGCGAGGCACAAAGTCTTCTCGCGGTGCATAAATTTTGACGAGGCATGAAATCTTCTCGTCGTGCATAAAATTGACTCGCGATGCATGATTTCCGCTATGCATGATTTCCGCGATACATGATTTCTGCGAGGCACAAAGTCTTCTCGCGGTGCATAAATTTTGACGAGGCATGAAATCTTCTCGTCGTGCATAAAATTGACTCGCGATGCATGATTTCCGCTATGCATGATTTCCGCGATGCATGATTTCTGCGAGGCACAAAGTCTTCTCGCGATGCATAAATTTTGACGAGGCATGAAATCTTCTCGTCGTGCATAAAATTGACTCGCGATGCATGATTTCCGCTATGCATGATTTCCGCGATGCATGATTTCTGCGAGGCACAAAGTCTTCTCGCGATGCATAAATTTTGACGAGGCATGAAATCTTCTCGTCGTGCATAAAATTGACTCGCGATGCATGATTTCCGCTATGCATGATTTTGCCTGCGAGGATCGCGATGCATAAATTTTGACGAGGCATGAAATCTTCTCGTCGTGCATAAAATTGACTCGCGATGCATGATTTCCGCTATGCATGATTTCCGCGATGCATGATTTCTGCGAGGCACAAAGTCTTCTCGCGATGCATAAATTTTGACGAGGCATGAAATCTTCTCGTCGTGCATAAAATTGACTCGCGATGCATGATTTCCGCTATGCATGATTTCCGCGATGCATGATTTCTGCGAGGCACAAAGTCTTCTCGCGATGCATAAATTTTGACGAGGCATGAAATCTTCTCGTCGCTGTTGTTGATAACGGCAGGACGACCTCCAGGTAATGTATCGTCTCGGTCCAAAATAACTATCTCCTCTGGGGTAATGCATTGTCCTGATTGATAATGACCATCTTGCTTGATATTGTGAAACGAATAGCACTCTTTACGAAAATCGTAAACTCTTTCTTAAAGTTCTGTTTGATTCGCCTTTGATCTCTTCTTGGAGTTCTCCTTGTTCCTTTGTCGGAAGAATTTTGCCAATTTCAAAGCAAAGCTGTAAGCCTGCATCCACAGAAAAATTGTCAGTTTTAGAGATGTACTGATCTGTGTCGATTTCTTCAGTTGTCTTCTCTTTGTATTGCTATCTCCGGTTGATCTCCCGACTCTTGATAGATAAGATAAAATTTTATGCCAAACAGATGGAATGAAAAAGAGGAAAATTTAAGAGAAATAAAATTTAGAGAAATAGTATCTTAAAAAGGTCACTGCCAAGTCATGTCATATCAGGCTTAACAAACTTCTTTGGGCCTGACATTGCTCATTTACCGGTGAGTTTTCGGAATCACTCCAGGCTTATAGGTAAGGCCTGTAATGAAATTTTGAGGCCATTCTCAAAATTTCTGTCCCAGTTTACTGTCTTACTTATCCTTTTATCGTAACTGAGCAAATTGTGGAATTTTGAGATCTTCTCAAAATTTCTGTCGCAGTCGCAGATCTCAAAATATCTTTATTTTGTCTTGCTAAAACGGAAACTTCTTTTGGAGAATTTTGAGTCCCTCTCAAAATTTTGTTCCAGTTTCTATTGTAAAGAGGAATAGAAATCTTACGAGAGATATGACCGAACCCTTGTGGCGCCTACGTATCCCGTTGAGGCAGGAATCAGGTCAAACGTAGTTCCGACCTAAAATTTGGTCTTTTGTTTTGACTCGTTGAAGGAATCCAACTTCAAATGAATTTTTGAGACCCTCTCAAAAATTCTGTCCCAGTTTCCATTATAAAGAAAAATGGAAATCTTATTGTGTGTATGACCGAGCCGTTGTGGCGCCTACGTATCCCATTGGAGCAGGAATCAGGTCAAACGTAGTTCAAACCTAAGATTTTTCAAAGGGGGTAAATGGGGTGACCGAAGCCGACATAGGCCGCCTACGTATCTCATTCTTGAGAATTCAGGTCATACGTAGTTCGTTACAAGAGGGATAAAAATTCAACTTAAACAAATACAAGCAAACAGAACGATTACAAGTAAATGATAGAAGATGCAAAACTAACTTCACGCGTAGTATCTCTTAACAGCATCTGAGTTGATAGGCTTGGACCATACAGTGCCATCCATCTCGGATAGGACTAAAGCACCTCCAGATAGTACTTTGCGAACCATGTAAGGACCTTGCCAGTTTGGTGCGAATTTTCCTTTGTACTCGTCTTGATGAGGAAAAATACGCTTAAGGACCAACTGACCCACTTCAAAATTTCTGGCTCTTACCCTTTTGTGAAAAGCGCGAGTCATTCTGTGTCTATACAACTGGCCATGGCAGACGGCGACCATCCTCTTCTCATCAATCAAAGTTAACTGATCAATCCGTTTGCTAACCCACTCAGCATTACTTAGCTCAGCTTCCTGGATGATCCTTAGTGACGGTATCTCGACTTCAACAGGTACGACTGCTTCGGTTCCATATACTAGCAAGTATGGAGTAGCCCCAGTCGATGTTCTGACCGTTGTTCGATATCCTAGTAGAGCATATGGCAACATTTCATGCCAACCTCGCTGTTTGTCAATCATTTTCCTCAGAATTTTCTTGATATTCTTGTTGGCGGCCTCTACAGCTCCGTTCATTTGAGGGCGATAAGCAGTTGACCTTCGGTGGATAATCTTGAATTGTTCACATATCTCTTTCATCAGATGACTGTTGAGATTTGTACCGTTATCAGTGATGATGGATTCTGGGACTCCAAATCGGCATATTAGATTGTTGCGGACAAAGTCGGCCACCACTTTCTTGGTTACCGATTTGTAAGAGGCTGCTTCCACCCATTTGGTGAAATAATCAATGGCAACCAAGATGAATCTGTGTCCATTAGAAGCGGATGGCTCTATAGGGCCAATGACATCCATTCCCCAAGCTACAAATGGCCAAGGTGAGCTCATAGCATTGAGCTCGTGAGGTGGCACTCGTATCAAATCCCCGTGCACTTGACATCTGTGGCATTTTTGCACGAATCTGCAACAGTCATTCTCCATAGTCATCCAGAAGTACCCAGCTCGTATGATCTTCCTTGCCAAAGTGAGCCCATTCATATGTGTACCACACATTCCGGCATGTATCTGTTCAATAAGCCTCATAGCTTCAACAGCGTCCACACATCTTAGAAGACTCAAATCTGGAGTTCTCCTATATAGTACTTCTCCATTTAGGAAGAAATTGAGAGCCATACGGCGTATCGATTTCTTTTGATTGGTCGCAGCGTCTTCAGGATAAGTCCCAGACTCCAAATACCTCTTTATGTCAAAGTACCAAGGCAAACCGTCTGGTTCTGATTCGACATGTGAACAATGGATTGGATGTTCCTTCAGTTCTATATCCAGTGGGTCGATGTAATCTGTATCCGGATGTTTAATCATCGAAGCAATGGTGGCAAGAGCATCGGCCAACTCATTCTGTATTCTGGGCGTATGTCTGAACTCGATCTTGCGAAACCTTTTGCACAGCTTCTGCACATACTGTACATAAGGTATAATCTTCGGGTTCTTCACGGCCCATTCACCTTGAACCTGATGAATCAAAAGGTCTGAATCCCCAATGACCAATAACTCGTAAACATTCATGTCGATGGCCATTTTCAGACCAAGAATACAAGCTTCGTATTCGGCCATGTTGTTGGTGCAATTAAATCGGAGTTTAGCTGCTGTGGGATAGTGTTGACCAGATTCTGACACTAAGACTGCTCCGATACCTTTACCTTGATGATTTGCCGCTCCGTCAAAGAATAATCTCCAACCTGGATAAATTTCAGAGATATCTTCACCCACAAATGACACCTCTTCATCGTGAAAATATGTCTTGAGAGGTTCATACTCTTCATCAACGGGATTTTCCGCAAGATGATCAGCCAAAGCTTGTGCTTTTATTGCCTTCTGAGTCACGTACACGATGTCAAACTCACTCAATAGCATTTGCCATTTAGCTAACTTCCCGGTTGGCATTGCTTTCTGGAAAATATACTTCAACGGATCCATCCTGGAGATAAGATATGTAGTATACGACGACAGATAGTGTCTCAGCTTCTGAGCAAGCCACGTCAGAGCACAGCATGTTCTTTCCAGCAAAGTGTAGCGAGACTCGTACGGAGTAAATTTTTTGCTGATGTAGTAGATTGCCCTTTCCTTCTTCCCTGTCTCGTCGTGTTGACCCAGTACACATCCAAATGCACTATCTAAAACTGACAAATACAGTAGCAAAGGACTCCCTTCTCGTGGAGGAACCAATACTGGTGGGTTAGACAAGTAGCTCTTGATAGCGTCGAAAGCGGTCTGACACTCCTCGGTCCACTTAGTCGGAGCATCTTTCTTCAGCAACTTGAAGATAGGTTCACATACCACTGTCGATTGTGCTATAAACCGGCTGATGTAGTTTAACCTCCCCAAGAAACTCATCACTTCTTTTCTCGTCTTCGGTGGAGGTAACTCCTGAATTGCTTTAATTTTGGAAGGGTCAAGCTCAATACCTCTTCTGCTGACTATAAATCCCAACAACTTCCCAGCTGGGACTCCAAAAGCACATTTGGCGGGATTTAGCTTCAGGTTGTACCGACGTAAACGTTCAAAGAATTTCCTCAAGTGTGTCACATGATCCGAACTCTCGCGGGATTTAATTATGACGTCGTCCACGTACACTTCAATTTCCTTGTGAATCATGTCATGAAAGATAGTTGTCATGGCTCTCATGTAAGTGGCACCGGCGTTCTTGAGGCCGAACGGCATTACTCTGTAGTGATACACACCCCAAGGTGTGATGAATGCCGTTTTTTCTGCGTCTTCTTCATCCATCAAGATTTGGTGATAACCCGCGTAACAATCCACAAATGATTGCATCTCATGTTTGGCACAATTGTCAATCAGTATATGGATATTTGGCAATGGAAAATTGTCCTTTGGACTAGCCTTGTTGAGATCTCTGTAATCGACACAAATCCTGATTTTTCCATCTTTTTTGGCGACCGGAACGACATTTGCCAACCAGGTGGGATATTGCGTTACCTCTACCAATCGAGACTCTATCTGCTTGGTGATTTCCTCCTTAATCTTCAAACTCAATTCAGGCTTGAATTTCCGAGTTTTTTGTTTCACCGGCTCGAACCCTGGGTTGATGGGTAGCTTATGAGATACGACATCGGTACTCAACCCCTCCATATCACCGACTTCCCAAACAAACACATCATTGTATTCGGCAAGTAAATGAACCAGGCTCTCTTTCTGAGTCTCATCCAGGTGGGTGCTGATCTTAACCTCTTTGACACATTCCGAATCTCCCAAATTCACCGTCTCTGTTTCCTCCAGATTCGGTTTATGTTGATTCTCGAACTGTCGGAATTCTTCTGCTATATAATCCGGTTCCCCACTTTCTTCGTCGTAGTCGTCGACCTTGTCGTCCTTTGTCTCATTTTGTTCATTTAGCCCATGACATGACATGACATTGGCAGGTCTATAATTTAGGTTACTGAAATTATAAACAGACAAAATTAGGAAAGTAAAGTATGACAAACAATTGAATAAGTAAAGTCAAAATAAAGAGCTTTTCATTTAAAACAAAACGCAAACTTCGGGCATGACATGGAGCCATGTTGCCTTTCAAACGTCACAACAGAATTCAAAACTTGAACAATTTAGAAAATGTAGAAATGGCGGGTCTTGGGCATCCTCCGAACAACCACCGATTTTGGTGTACATAAAATAACTCTTTTCTACCGAAGAGTTCGGGACATCAGGATCGGCGTGGAAGTCCAGTTCTGCAGCACCTCTCCTGGTTCAGCATCACGAATACCAGCTGATTCAACCTCCTCCTCGACAATAGCATTGATCTCTTCGAAGAGGTCACAGATTCCTTCCCCAAAGTCTTCAGGCTCGGCACACTTTCTGATTGGAAAGGATTGATACAGAAGCGGGATCGGCTTAGCCAACTCTTGAACTCTTTTCTTCTTCATCTTCATGTCGTCATCTGTGGGGATGTACCCCAAACCATATTTGGATCCTTTAGGAAAGGCCGGCATAGGCTCAATAGTTCCTTGGGAATCTCTTCCTAATCCAAAACCTGGCTCGAACCCATTCTGTAGCATCACCGTGGCTATCATTTTGTGTACGGCTGGTATGGGGTTCCGCGGGGCCAAATCTTCATTGGTGGCTTTCACCAGCTCCACCGTGTAAAAGTCTGCACCTTGCGGCATCTCATCAATGACCGACACCTGCTTGCCCGAGCGACTTCCCTCGCCGTGAATCACTAACTCTTCATTTTTCCATACAAGCTTCATCATTTGATGGAGAGTAGAGGGGACAGCTCCAGCCATGTGGATAAACGGCCTTCCTAAAAGAAGGTTGTAGCTAGTGTCTATGTCCAATACTTGGAATTGCGCACTGAACTCTGCAGGGCCCATTTGAAGGGTCAAAGTCACTGCCCCCAATGTGTCTCTTTGCACTCCATCAAACGCTCTTACATTGACCTGGTTTTGCTCAAGACTCCCCAGGTCAAAATTCAGTTGCCTCAACGTTGAAAGTGGGCAGATATTCAAACCGGATCCATCATCTATCAAAACACGGTTGACAACTTTTCCATGACATATCACGGTAATGTACAGTGCTTTGTTGTGGGTTCTTCCTTCGACTGGCAACTCATCGTCACAAAAGCTGATCCGGTGCCCCCGAATGACTTGATGAATCATGGCAGCCACGTTGTCACTACTTGTACCTGAGGGTACATATGTATCATCAAGAGCTTTCATTAAGGCCTGCCTGTGGGACTGGGAGCTCATTAGTAGGGCCCACACGGAGATCTGAGCCGGAGTCTTCTCTAAATGTTTAACGATGGAATAGTCCTTCGGTTGCATCCTTCTCCAGAACTCTTCCGCTTCACCCTCGCTTATTGGCCTCTTAGTATGGTCCTTCTTCTGTCCTCCGAGAGCAAGCTCATCAGGAGTGTAGCACCTTCCGGACCTGGTCATGCCTTGGGCCACAGCAGTTTCAATTACAAATTTAGGCTTGATGAGAGTTTCTGAAGGCACCAAGGCAACAGCCTTTGCGGGTGTCAGAATAACAAACTTTCTCTTTTCCTTGACGCTTAAAGAAGCGACAGCCCTTTCTAAGTCCTCATGCACAATAGGAGTAATTATCTTTGTTTCACACCCGTCTTCATCCGTTTCAATCATATTAACGTTGCTACCTCCATGATCCGGCAACGGATTTGTGTTGACATTTGGCACCGCTGGCTGAAGAGAAACTACCTCCTGATCGATCAGGTCTTGGATTCTGTGCTTAAGGTTGATGCAATCTTCCGTGTCATGTCCAACACTGTTGGAATGATAAGCACATCTTTGATCTGGCTTGTAGAACCTTGAGTTGACATCCATGTGCTTGGGTCCCACGGGGTGGAGGTATCCATCTGCGACTAGTCTCTCAAATAGTTTGGTCCGGCTTTCAGCAAGCGTGGTAAATTTCCTTGAAGGTCTTTTTTCAAACATCGAACGGGAAGGATCATAATTGCTTTGCTGAGGGGGAGGTACCTGCTGATAATCTCGAGTATTCGGACGAGGAACTTGTCTTCGAGGATAAGGGTTTGCCTGGTAATTTGGTACTGGAGCTAGGTAGTTCGGGAGGGGGTTCTGATATAATGGAGCTTGGATTTGATAAGTGGATGGAGGTGCTTGGTAGCTCGACTGTACATTGGCACAGTTGGGAGCAATATTCGGATAAGGGTAATCTGCGTATATAGGAGAAAACTTTTGGAGATTTGGAGGTGGGCTTTGGTATGACGAAATTTGAGCATTCGGATAGGTGGGGGCAATATTGTGGTTATTAGGATGATTGGATTGTGG
Organism: Solanum chilense; assembly: GCA_032847665.1. Taxonomy (NCBI): domain Eukaryota; kingdom Viridiplantae; phylum Streptophyta; class Magnoliopsida; order Solanales; family Solanaceae; genus Solanum; species Solanum chilense. The sequence continues at coordinate 3,773,003 of CM064972.1, forward strand.
GTAGTAGGGTCTGGAATGATCTCGGGAGTGTGACGGTCTTCTAGGGGTTTTTCCTCCTCCATACGAGACAGCAGCAACTTCCTCTCTTCTTTTCCTTATCAATCCTGAAGACCCAGGTGACGCGGATACACGGGCTATTTTCCCCGATTTCAAACCATCTTCGATAGTCTCACCAACTTTGACTATCTCAGCGAATTTAGCTCCGACTAGCAACATGATTCGATCATAGTACTCTGGTTCCTGTACCCGCACAAACACTTCCACAATCTCTTTCTCGGTCATGGGCGGCCTTACTCTTGCAGCTTCTTTCCTCCATCTGTAGGCAAATTCTCTATAGCTTTCAGTTGGTTTTTGCTTCATCTTTTCTAGAGAATACCGATCTGGAACTATTTCGACATTGTAGGCGAATCGGTCAACGAAATCTTTAGCCAATGCATTCCAATTGGGCCATTGTCTGGTTTCGTGTGAAGAAAACCACTCGAGAGCCTCCCCACATAGACTTCGGCTGAAAAGCCGCATCAACAAAGCTTCATCCCTGCCAACTCCCACGAGCTGGTCACAATATGCCCTCAAATGCGCCATAGGGTTGCCTACTCCCCCAAAGGTGTCAAACTTTGGAATTTTAAACCCTTCGGGAAGGTTCAAATCCGGGTGAATGCACAATTCTGCATAACTGAGTCCGACGACGTCTGGGATGCACTGTAGTTCTTTCATAGCCTTTTTGATTTCCTCTTTTATATCGATTTTTGCTTCTTCTTTTGCCCTCCACTCTCTTTCCTGCTCTTCATAGTGATCCAACTCAGAGCCGTCCCCCTCGTGCTCGGTCAGAACGGGAATTTGGAAGGTGGCTCTTTTTGGGAGGGGTGGAGCTATAGAAGGACTCGGGACGTTTTGGGCGGTCTGGTAGTTCTGTGGGTAAGCCTGAGGATTGGTGTTCTGGTTTAAATGTTGATAAGGTATTTGGGGATTGAAGGCAGTTTGGGTTTGGTTTTGATTTTGTGGTGGTGGAGCAGTTTGAGTGTTCTGAGGATAGGGTGGCATTTGAGGATGGTTATTTGGAAGAAGTTGAGGAGCTTGGTACGATACAGAAGCATATTGGGGATGTTGGGTTGTTAAATCTATCCCCGATGGATTGTGCACAGGTGTAGAAGACTGGTTCTGAGTCGGATCCATGTTTGCTGAAGGGAAATAGATCGGAGGTCTTGTATCAGCAATATTATCACCAAATCCAGGTGGAGGCGCATCCTGTTTCCGTTGCATTTCAATTTTCATTTCAGCCATTTCTCGCATTAGTTGCATGATCAGTTCATTTTGTTCCGCTAAGGCGGTCTGAGCCACCACAACATCAGTAATACGCGTTTCGTCATTTTGGTCTCCCATAACTTTCTTTCCTTTGTCTGATGGGTTTAGGGAAGGAATCTGTAGGACCTTTCGATCTGGTGAAGTAAGGATGATTTGCCAGCTTTGATCGACGCAGACCAGTTTAAAGGTACCTGAGAAGTGAAACAACTCAAAGGGAGATTTGTTAGTGCGCGTTCAGAGTACAAAATACATAATATCACATAGACGGCAGATAAACACACAACATATAATCAGTTAAACATTATATCGCGTCCTAAGCATGCATGTGACCCTTTTGTGCCAAGGGTAGGCCTAACGAATTGAAGGATGTATATGCTTTTTAAAACCTGATTTATTATCCCCAAAATAGCACCCAAAATATCTGATAAACATAAACAGAAAGTAGTCCTGAAAATACATTACAAAACAAAGTGCAAATAAACAGTCCCACGCAGGGGATGGTAAAAATCACGACTCCTCTGATCCTTCGCCAAGTCTGGTCCTCTTGGCGATGTTGACTTCTTCCCACATGGCATATCTATCCGCCCAGAGATGATCTCTCGCCAATCGAGCTCCTTCTTGATGACTGAACCCCTCTAACGATTGAATCTGTCGCTCCATGCTATCATCTAACTCTATCATGCATTGTCTGGCACTTCGCAGTTCTTGTTTCAATCGAGCTATGATATTGGAATCTTCAGAATGGCGACGTTGATGCTCTAATTCACTTTCATCAAACTTCTCTTGAAGGCGGTGAAGTCGGACTTGATGTTTTGCTCCGACATCGGCAATAATGTGAGGAATGTTCGGACCAGGCTCAATTGTTCCAGCGAGACTCTTTTTTAACCATTCTTTGTACTCCCTCGAACATTCCGGACGAAACCTATCGGGTACAGGCTCACCCAACACTCTTCGAGATCTCCACATCCTACGCATGTCTTCGGAAAATGCAACTCGCCCATTCTTGTGGTCAGTTACGAATTTCCTCATATCTGTAATCTGGGGCAACTCCTGTTTCCCTCCTAGTTGCCTCAGCACTCGACCGGGAGCGTATGGCCTAGTTCCTCTTAACCCAGCAAATACCAAATAAGGGACCTTCTCAGTTCGAACCACCATATTCTTAGTTACCACCAAACTATCTATCGACCATTGCACGTCTTCTTCTCTCAGCCCTCGAAGCCTTGGATACCAAAAACTTTCTCCTCCAGTCTTGTTGCAACGATTGTGATACAACCACCAGTCATGACTATGTAGCTCGTCGGATCGTCTTAAAGGATCAGGTTCTTTTGGGTTATGAGTCTTGATTAAATGACGCATCATCCACCACTGTAGTATAAGATTACACCCTTGAAAGAAGCGTTCTCCGTTCTGACATTTGTCTAAAGCCCTGTAGATGTCGGCCAGAATCATAGGTGCTAGAGTGTAATATTTTGTCGATGTTTTGTAATCTACTCCATAAAAGATGGCATGAGTGACCATAAATATACTGGGATGAATAGTGTATTTTGGCCCTTGGGGAAAGACCATCGTGCCGAGCAAACATATCGCAAATGCAAGGGGACGCGTCTCTTTCCATTTTTCTTTTGAAACAAACTCGTCTTCATGTTTCTCATAAGCCCTTGCACGCCCAAATCGATAATATAACTTTCGGAAAGGTATATTCGGGCCAGGGAGCTTGTCCATCCACTCGGCTTTAACCAACGACAATTTTTCTTTAATTTTGGTAAAATCCCATGTCGTAGGATTTAGGAGATCTGTATCGGGATGTCGTTTCCTTTTGTTGCACATGGCGACACTTTCATAACTGATAAGAATTTCTTCTATAGTCGGCGTCAACTCTACTTCCCCAAATCGAAAAACCATATTTTCGCTATCCCAGAATTTCACCATCGTTCCAATTAAGCCAGGCCATGCATTCATCTCTAGCAACGACGGAAGATGACCTATGTGTTTCTGAACAATCCTTTTATCATCGTTGTTCATGAACTCCCACCATACTTTGAGGAAAGGGTCGGGGATAGTAACCATTCTTGTTTTCAAAGGTTTGTGTGTTGAATTCATCCTACAAAAATAGCGAACAAAATTTAGTCAACCCCCCACCCCGTAGACAATAAATTGTTTTTTTTTTCTTTTTTTTCTTTTTTTTTTTAAAATGCATATACATCCTTCAATTAACACATAAGCATGATTGTCTGTTTTTGGCAATTTGGGCCAAATAGACACAAGGTGGGCTTCTAATGGGCTCAACGCGCCTTGGGCGTTGGGTCGTCTAGTTCAAATGCTCTTACGTTCGGGGTTTTGGCTTGGCTCTACGCTAGTTGACTAAGAGTGGCTTTTGAAAGGACCGGGAACCCAAACGGACAATTTGGGCTGAAACTCACGACAACCATTGGACGCCTGACGAACCAATAAATTGCCGCTAATTTCGAAATAGGGTGAGTATAAAAAGTCCGGCTGCGGTTCCGCAAACCGTCCTTTAATATACTGTATACATATCGGAAATATGCCATGAGAGAAATGCAATTTTCAAAAAACTAAACAATTTTAAGCAAGTAAACAATTATCACAAATAGTCAATCAAGTTAATCTTAAGGTTAGAATCCTCCAAAATCCCCAGCGGAGTCGCCATTTCTGTTTCATCGAAAAATTATTTTTTCGAAATGAGTTTGTTTTATTTTTGACTTTTTAGGAGTCGCCACTTGATTTTTAAGAAAAATCAAGAAACTTGTTTCCAAAACAATTTAAACAGAAAAAATCGTTTTGAAAATATTTTGAGGGGTTCGGGATTCTTATTAGCGTCTTAGGAAGGTTTTGAAGGCACCTAAGACGCTCCGTTAAATACGGTTTTCCAACGATTAACTATTTGACTATTTAACTTCTGCAATCTTTTGTAATTTTATCAGGATATTTAACTTAGGCGAATTATCAAGTTTTGAAACATTTATTGCTTTATCTTGCAAATTTTTATTAAGGTAAAAAAACTTTTTAGATTCAAACGAAATTATTGTTTCAAAATTTCGCTAAAGTTGAACCTTTTAAACTTTTACTTTGAGCCATTTTTCAAACTAAACATCTGTCTTACACTTAAATTTTAGCTTTAATTTTGATAAAAGTAGAGAGGCGTTTCGACGGGGTTGGAGTTTTCTAGCCTTAAGTTAACGTCACTCAAACAAACAAGTAGTAAAACGAGATAGAGAGAGAGAGAGAGAGAGATTTTTGGGTCCAAACTCGGGTTCTGTTCGCCTTGACCGAGTTTCGGACCCACCTGTTTTGGGGTTTTCAACCCATTCACCTGTCCTATCTAAACATACACAATAAAATTCCAAAAAAATACAACAACGAGGGCTTATGCCCATTACAAGATAAAACACAAAAAATAAACAAAATATATAAAAGGATCTTTCAATCTTTCTTCTTCCAACTCCTTTAATCTTCCAAACACTTGATGGGTTGACTCAAAAAAGGAAACACGTGAGTCTTTATGACTCTTCCGAATACCTACAGGAGGATGGAGTCCCAAACGGACTCGAGGTAGAGTTTCACATGCAACCAAACAAACACGAAGTTAAGAAAGGAACGTTGAACTCTTAACACAAAATATAAATAAAATAGTGATAATAATAAAAGAAGAAACAGAAGAAACAAAACATCAATAATGTAATTTAGAAAACAAGGACGCATAAACTAGGTGTCGTAATATAATCGAAACAGAATACAATCACTCTCACATATGACTAAATAAACTCATCACATCAGTATGGGACAATGACAACATAAAAAGGTGACAAAAGATCATGTATTTTTGAACTCCCAACAAACGGATTTTCCGTGTTAACAGGCTAACCACAAACTAGCTGACGTGAAATAACAAAACGGGATAGAACCGACTATCATTGCAACATCGATAACAACAAAACAGTGCCATTTTATGCTAAAAAACCTCAATGCAAGCTAGATATATTTAGAGCTAGCCTAACATTTTTTAATACATAAACACCATACCCAGCTGTTCGATATAAGACAACGGGTTATACGTCGAAGAAATCGGGTGGACATCCTTAAGGACAAGAAACAGATGCAAAGCCCTATATTAATCTTAAAAAAAATAACTACCGCCATAACAGCTTACGAGATAAGATTTAGAGTCAGTATACGTCGTGCAAGGTCAGCCAAAGCACCATCTAAACTTGCTGGAAACAGATGCATATCGCCAAAACAGCTTGCGAAATAAAATTTAGAGTCGGCATACATCGTGCAAGGTCAGCCAACCAACGACAATGGCTGCCTCGTGACGATGGACTCGGAAAATAGGAGAAGAACACGAAGCATACGGACTTCAACGAAACAAACCAACACAGAGTATTTCCAATAACATAGCCTACTACTTCTACAGCGACCAACAACACTCAAAACACCTCGAATATCCACACATGAGTTTCAATGAATCATGCTAACAACGAAAATTATAACATCGGACGAACTAATAAGAGGCAATGAACAGACGAGAAAACAAGAAACTCAGCGGAATACATCCAGCAATATCACAACTAACAGCGACACCATCCAGCAAAGCACGACATCATTTTCAATCCTTAATCTATCACATTGTAGACGAGAGAAGGGAGAAATCACATAGAAGGGTGTTTACCTGTCTAAGAGCAGCGAACTTGAGGACGAGCGAGCAGACGACAGCAACTTCCACCGTGAACAGAAACACGAATAATCGAATGACGTCGACAGCCAATGAATCGATCAGTTCTTTTACACCGAACGGAGGAAGAACCAAGCAGAACAAACGCGAAAGCTTTTCAAAGAAAAGAATTTTATGGTTCTATATCCTTAACCAGACCTCTTCCAAGATGTTCGACTCCGAAAGAAATTTTGATGGAAGTTCCAACCAAAATTTCTAACACCCAACCTAAACCTTCAACGAAAAATCCTTTAATTTTCTCAGAAACAACAGAAAAGAAACCAAGAATTTCAAACCAAAATCCAATCCAAAATCCCCTCCTTCCAAAAAAAAAACCTCTCCCACAATCTGAAGAGGGAGGGGTTTTTATAAAAAGACAATGGGGTCTTCGAAGAAAGGGGCGTGCGAAACCATTTCAAAAATTCAAAAATCCCTTCATGATTGGGTCAAACTCCTTTTCTGCCAGCTTGACCCCATTTCGACCGAAAGAGAAAAGGTGGATTTGTGGCTGTCGGGGGGAATTTTCGCGTGGGGTAAGGAGAGAAAGAACGTGGGAGAGACGCGGGGGAGAGAGACGCGACGCGAGAGAGCCGCGTCTGGTGCGTGAAGCTTCTATTTTTTGCTGGGGGCGTCGTCTGCTGGGAATCGCGTTTCTGCGAAACGCGTGGGGGAGAGACGCAGAACGCGTGGGGAGGGAAAGAGATGACGGGAGAGATGAGGGAGAGAGAGGTTGCGTCTGTTTTTCTGGGAATTTTCGTTGTTCTGTTCTGTGAACAGATGTGGAGGAGGAAGAAGGGATGAGGGGTTGGGTCGGGTTATTAATAAAAGGGTTGGGTCGATTTTAGGTGGGCCGGACGGTTCAAAGGATTGGGTTGGATGTTTTGGGTTTAGGTATGGGGTTTGAAATTAATTGAAGTGGGGGAAGGAAATTGGTTGTGGGCTGAGAAAGGAATTTGGGCCTGGAATTAATTGGGATTAATTTGGGGTTGAGGAGGATGGGCTGAAAGAGGAAGTGGGTTGTTAAATGTAAAGGGGATTCAATTTAAATAATAGCCAATTGAGTTAAAACGAAAATGAATTTGGTTTAAATTTCTTAACGAGCTTATTTATTTAGTAACATAACTATTTAAATTGTAAAAATGATTCAAAATATAGTCGTGATTTAAAGTAAATTAGTTTAATAGAATACTTTCTCAACTTAAGATATACATATATACATATACATATATATGTACATATATATATACATATTTTTTTTATTTTTGCAAGATTTATAGAACTAATTAACTTAAATAAATTTGAAAAACTCATGAAGCACGATAATTAATTTATACCAACGTGGGTCAAAAATTGGGTGTCAACAATACATACACTTGTACCATATTATAAGCTCAAATTATGATATTGCGGCGCGTTATTCTTTAATTTATTTTTTTTTTTTAAAAATAATTCCTTTTGTTTATTTGGTGGATTATATTTCAATTTATGTCAATCAAATTTAATTAACTCTATTTAAATAGTGTTTTCTACGCATTTAACTCTGGTTGGTTTGAATTGACTTTTGAGTTGTTTTCACGCTCATTAGAAAAACTATACATACACTTGTACCATATTATAAGCTCAAATTATGATATTGCGGCGCGTTATTCTTTAATTTAATTTTTTTTTAAAAAAAATAATTCCTTTTGTTTATTTGGTGGATTATATTTCAATTTATGTCAATCAAATTTAATTAACTCTATTTAAATAGTGTTTTCTACGCATTTAACTCTGGTTGGTTTGAATTGACTTTTGAGTTGTTTTCACGCTCATTAGAAAAACTATACATACACTTGTACCATATTATAAGCTCAAATTATGATATTGCGGCGCGTTATTCTTTAATTTAATTTTTTTTTTGAAAAAATAATTCCTTTTGTTTATTTGGTGGATTATATTTCAATTTATGTCAATCAAATTTAATTAACTCTATTTAAATAGTGTTTTCTACGCATTTAACTCTGTTTGGTTTGAATTGACTTTTGAGTTATTTTCACGCTCATTAGAAAAACTATACATACACTTGTACCATATTATAAGCTCGATTATGATGTTGTGGTATCGAATAAGTTATTTTATATCGACTTTACATAGATTTTAAAAATACATTAACATTTTATCCACTAAACATAACTCATTGTAAGAATTTCCTTTCTTTTATTTTATAGCTTTTTCACGCTCATTAAAAAATTTATATATACAATTACACTATATCATAGAGTCAATTACGATATTTCAGTATCAAATAAGTTATTTAATTTTGTAAACATGATTTATATCGTCAAGTACATAGATATTAAAAATAAATTAACATTTTAACCACTAAACATAAATGAAACACTCATGATGATTGGAACTAATGACATGTTGCTCACTTAATTTTTTTAAAAAAAACTATTGAAAAATTGTTTTTGGAAAAAGAAAGCTCAAGTAGTTGTTGTTATAGTTGCTTAACTCATTGTTACCATTATAATAAGAGGTTTTATGAACTTATTTCATAAAAATTCATATAATAATGAAACAGAGAAAGACTAATTGAAAATATTTGAACTTATTTCATAAAATTCATAAGCCAAAAAGTTGTAATTCTTGGGAAGGTACTTGTTATTAGGAATAAGGTTAGTTGTGGGTGGGGCTGTGTATCGGTCGGTTCGGTTCGGATTTGAAGTTTATCGGGTTGGCTTATTGGTTATTGGTTTGTAGAGATGCTAAATCGTTAAAGAACCATTAATATTGGATTATCGGTTATTGATTTATCGGTTTTTGATGGTTATCGATTTAACCGTTAAAGATTTGACACAAAAAAATATTGAAAATCATTTAGAAACAAGATGACAAACCAAATAAACATGCACTTGAGTTCACAAGTTACATCTTTCTCAAAAGCAAACACTTTTATATTGCAGAATAATCAAGGGTTTGAGACAACCAAAAATAAAAGTAGGAAATTAAAATCTGAGTCGAGGACTTTATATTTAAAATGGTATAAATATAATTATTCAATTTACAATCTGGTTATCGGTTAACCCGTTAAAGAAAAAATTTCAAACCGTTAAAAACTGATAATCCGATTAAAAAAAATAATCAAAACCATTATCAAAATCACTAAACCAATAACTTTTTTATCGATTCGACTTATCGATTTCGGTTCGATTTTGAACTGCCTAGTTGTGGGGGTGCAAGGAGGCAATTGACCTAACTCATGACCATAAACACCTTATGCAATTTTCATTTTTTAGCATGAAATTTGGTTCTTGGTTTTTGTTTGGAGTTACTACTTTTCTCTTTTTCAATATGATCATTGTTAATGTTGGTGGTGTGGATATTGTTAAAGAATTGGTTGTCTCTAGCATGACATGAAGATAAGTGAGTAGTTAAGAGTAAGAAGAAGAAGGATAAATGATTGGAAAAAGAATTCCATGGAAAATGGTTGTGTATATAAGAGATAAAAATGATGTCAATGAATTGTATTGTGCTAAGAGTGTTTGTAACTCTCTCTTTATATAGAAACTAATGTGTCTTTTGAGTGTGTAGTGTATGTCTTCTCCCTAATAGTAACTTTCTAAGTTCTTTGTACTTTAATTTCCTTTCATCCTCTCTTTTGGTTTTGGATGTTTTTATTTTGGGTTCGGGGTGAGAGAGTTGATTAATTTAGACGTGGTAAAATCGGTCCATGAAAATATGTTTCGTTTGAATTTGGGTTACTCATTGATTCGTCTATTTATTAGCTCAATTTAATCTATATCAGCTTATTAAAAATGGGTTGATATGTTGGTTCAAATCGATCCATGAAAAATCTTGTCTATTTTTTTGACATGTTATATATAGCCATATCGAGGAGGATGGGGGAGGGATAGTTTTATTTGGTAATTATATATTATAAAAGATCAAATAATGAGTTTGTTATTTACTAGATTGCAAATATTTCTCGAATACCTCTTAGTGTTTGCTAAAAATGAAATCAATCATTTGTCCTTGAGGATTCGACTTCAATCCTCTCATACCTACTTATTGATATACCTTAGATGCATTTCATCTAACTACGAAGAAAGAAGGGTGAGACGTTATACAACTCTTATGATTCATTTCCTGTCGTTCCAGTATCTTCTTGTCATTTTCTCATATAGACGAGAAATTCTAAACACAAATACATAATTGTTCTGATGAAACCTTCTCTTCTATCGCGACTATCACTGAGGACTCCCAACAAGTATCAAGAACATAGTTTGAGGATCAACAGAAAGTTGAGATATAACATTAGTCTCCATAAGTATAACAAATATTACAACTACAAAAGAACTAGAAAAGATTGTATAGCAAATATTGAAGTTACAAGTCGTTTTATTATAACAGAATAGACAATCTAGTTCTATGAACACGCTACAAAATTTTTCCGAAATGCATCTACACAATGACTTCATATCGCCAACATTATTGACATTACTATTAAGAAATAGTAGAACCAGAAGAAGCAGATTCAGGATTTAAACTTGATAGGTTCATCCTATGAGATATTTAAGCACTGAAACTCATTGTACTTTTAAAATTACGGGTTTAAAACATATATTACTATCTTTTTTTTTTTTGTTTTTTTTTTAATTAATATTCCATGTTGAGAATATTGAGTTCAATTGTCATACCCATTGTTTGAAAGCTCCATATGCATCCGCCTTATGAGTATAACGATATGTCTATTGATTAGGATCTGTTTGAATTTCTTGAGCTAACTCCCTTGTCAACTTGTCAGCGCGATCATCTTGTCCACCAGCAAAACTATAGACTCTGAACGCGAACTGGAAGGCCTTCCATAACAGTTCACGTGATCCATTTTTCGATCCACCTCTTCTGTTTTCCTTTGTCTTTGCTTCTCTACTCTCCTGATTCAACATTCAAGTATTATTTTTTCTAAAAAAAGGGTCACTTCATCATCATGGACCGATAACTTTCACTAGAAATTATACTTCACACGACATATAACTAGCTAGCGCGCTACATTGTACTAACCTTCAAGGCAAGTTCCATGCAGTTTGAGGAAACATCTATCATTAGTTCTTTGATACGAATGAGGATGCCGAAATCAAAATGAATGTTATTGCTTATAAATTTCTTGGCCTCTTCGTCTTTTGTTCGTTCCAGTGTATCAATTTCTACTTTGATCTACACGACAGAATTACTTGTTAGAACTACTAGCTATTATACGAAGAGTATTTAAATTCAGGGAGTTGGTAATTTGTACCTTGTTAAAGTAACTCTCAGCTTTGTCAAGGTGTTCGCCAACAGGGGAGACTATCGACCAATTTCGTAGAGTAGTGGCTATTGTGTCTAACTTGGAATATAATGCTGCTCCCATTCTGAGTTCTTCCAACTTTTTCGTAGGAAAATCTTCAAATCTTGCTAGCACCTGTAGCAAGAAACGTTGAAGCCAACATCGTGATATGGGAATAACGGAAGAAGTACGAACATAGTAGATAGACACTTCCTCCATTTCAGAAAGAATGTCTCTTTCTTTAATTCTAATTTTTCACGTGACATGTTTAAGACCACGAAAAAGGGCATTTTGGTACATTCTACATATCTTATGTTTTAAGACCACAGGATTCGAAAACTCAAGGTCAAGTAAAAAACCAGACTAACAAATTGAAAAACGGAGGGAAGATATACGAACCTGAGATTCATCGATTAATTTCTCAAGGTGAGATTCTACATATTCGTGAAACTTAATGAGCTCGGACATATCTGATGTTTTAAAAGAAGTAATGGCTGTGTTTATCTCCTTGATTGTTTTCGCGTAAATTTTAACATCCTCTTCAATTTGATGGAAATACGCTGACCTGATACAAACATTGCACATTTTTTTAAAAAAATATAACTCGAACTCCTGTAAAAATATGAAATTCCACGAAATAATTAGTGAAGATTTTAAACAAGATTACCTCTTTGTCATCTCTGCTAATGCATCAGCCATTCCCTGTTTACCTCCTGCTGAGGCACCAACTTTTCCGATTTTGTGATGTGATGTACTATCTAAACTAGAGCCTTCAACTTGGAGTTTGAGAAGTCGATAAAGATTACCCATTTGAGTTGATCTTTTCAATTTAGTGGCTGCTCTCTTGACTCGTAACACGCCTATAAAACCTAGTGGTGGTGGAGGTGCCGGTCCTTTTCCCTTTGGCATGGGTGGAGGTGGTGCTGGATGAGGTGCCATACCCTTTGATCCGATGGGAGGTGGTGGTGGAGGTGGAGGTGTTATTACATGTGTTGTTATCTTAGGTGGCGATGGAGGTGGTGGGGGCGTAGGTGCTATTACATTTCCGGATGTCAAGGGAGGTGGAGGTGGTGGAGGTGGAAGTGTTTTTGTTGTGGTATTAGGTGGCAATGGAGGTGGTGGAGGCGGAGACGTAGATGTAACTATGTTTCTTGATGTCAAAGATGGTGACTTTATGACATTTGAAGATAATGTGAATGGTGCTAGTGTAGCTGCAGCTTGTTCTTCGACATTTGATCTCAACTCGGAGAGTGTAGATGGAGGTAAAACCACGTCTAACGAGACACGACTTGACAATAGCTGATTATTTGTAGAGCCAGCTCGACGAGTTCCTCCGTTTTCTGATACATCATCCATATCAGTTAGTAAAATATCTGCTGAGTCCAACATTTCAAAATCTTGGCCAAATTCACAAGCATCCCCTGCTTTCACTTCAGAACCAACCTTTACTTGTAATTCTGAGTTTTGGTCCCTGAAGTTTGTTGCTAGCTGAACAACATAATTTGGATCTTGATCTATTGCATAAGGGAGCAAGTCGAAATAGAGGCGTTTTACATCGATAGGATTCGGCTTCTCAGTTTCTTGAGCCTTGAGTTCACTCTTCAGTGAAGCACTAATTGCTGAGGAGAGGACTGAAGTTGGGGTAGGTGGAGGGCTTGAGAGGCAAGACTCGTTGTCCGAATGAGACTCCGGAAGAGCCCTCCTAAATGCATCGGATGAAGGACTTTCATCTCTCGTCTGGTCATCTTCGTCCATCATATCAAACACCCTTTCGGTGGCTAGTTTAATCATCTCGTCAAGCAATACCAATCCTGAAGAGTAACCGTTAAGTAAATAAAACACTTCGTATCTACCAACTCAACCTAGCTATCAAACGAAACAATAACACAATTCAGTTCTCAGAACAAAGAGGTAATATAAACAACGTCTACATAACATTATGACGTACCATAACGTCTTAGATCATTGTGGAGATTACTGTACTCCTCGTCTAATTTCATTATGAATTCATCATCACCCGTCCATATAGCCCCGATTAATTTCAAAGTATCACAAAAGCATTGTAGTGCCTAATATAAACATGACAGTTTTGTGATCACAGATACAATCTGCTATAGGAGAACTGTTTGAAATGTAAAGAACACAATTCAGTGAGTAAATAGGTAACCTGATCCATTCCTACTCCATCAATACTTGACAATGGAACATTCGTGTTGACGGAAGGATACATTTTATGCAGATCCTTCAATGTTAATATCAGCAGCTGTCGAAAATTACTCATATATTAAAAAGACTTGTCATTGTTCTAATCTGAACACTACAAGAAAACAGCAAATTGCATCAAAAGTGACAGAACAATACCTCATTTAGAGATGCAGAGCCAAAACACGGCGATAAGTCAAGCAAATCTCTCAAGGTAAGGATCTTGCTCCTGAGCGCTGTCATTATAACGAAGTTGCCTGCCACCCCACACGAATTGTGAACTCTGGAGCCTTTGGTTGCACTTGCATTAAAACTTTTCGACACTACTATGGAGGATGTCTTTTCGGTTTCATGCATTTCATCTTCCTGTCAATACAAAAGTCGTGATATACTATCAAATGCCGAAAAATGCAGCTTGTGTTTGAGTGCTCCAGTCCCTTTAATTTACTCTACGACAGGAAGATCATCGATGTGTCCAAATACAAGATGAACAACTTCAGTTTCAAGGTAAAAGACATTTCTCAAAAACTTTAACTTTAGAGTACAGATATATTAGCTTAAACTTTTAGACGAGGTGATTACTGATCACACAATTCAACATGATAACATAGCATATCGCGTCTTGGGTACAAGATAGACTCATAGTCAGCCATCATCGACAACAAAATATTCGATGTGATTAGCATAAGAAAAAGAGTCAAGCCCGCACGTAAAAGGACACATTGAAGATATAACTAAACAATCAATAGTATTCTCTATCTTACAGTTTAAGCTTTTAGATTGTTGGGAATTAAACACACAACACACACAAATAATCTAGAGAAAAAGAGAAACGGAACGCAAACGGGACACACAAGAATTTAACGTGGTTCGGTTTCCCTACTCCACAACTGTAACAGGAGGATTTTATTTCACTTGTGCTGCTTTTTGAATTACAAATACAAGGATCATATTTATAGGAAAACCAAATAGTTAACCTAGGGTTTCAGTAATGGGTCGGGCCGGCTCACAAGCCTCCACAAAGCCCAACAATCTCCCACTTGGAGGCTTGAAGAATTTCAACTGCCATCCACTTAGAACACTTGTATGTCTAGTAATCTTTTTCAACTCTCTCCTGCTACAGCGGCCTTCTCATCAGTCAACTGAAAGGCCCGTTGAAGCTCCCCGAAGCTTCAACACATCAGTCACGGCTGAAACTGCCCTTGACTCGTCCTCGGTCCCTACCGGCTCCCACTTGAGACACGAACTGCCGGATCCTAGAACTCCCTGAGAACAAACACTCTCCATACTCAGCAAGAAATTTTCTGGAGACGTATCAACAGCTGGAATACTGGTTCTCTTGACCCACTGTCTTCTAGGAGCCTTGGCTGAAGCACGGCCGGTGCTCCCACTGCCACAAACGCCTCTGACTGGTCTTCCTGAACCTTTCCTTGCTCGTTCATCCTGAATCTGACCTGTGGCTCTGGGTTTCTTTCTTGCAAAGACAACCTTCTTCTGCCCACGAGATTCTGTGAACCGGACTTTGTTTTTCTTCTGAACTGGGACGGTCACTCCCTCAGACGGTAATCCGACAATATACAACGATCCTCTTTTTGTTCCACGAGCCATGACAAGATTGCCCCTCACGACCTTCCACTGCCCATTTCCGAACTTCACATGATGTCCCTGTTCATCCAACTGCCTAACAGAAATCAAACTTTTCGTCAAGCTTGGAACAACTCTGACATCCTTCAAGGTCCAGAAACCGACTGGCGTCTTCAGCACCATGTCACCCATGCCCGTAACATCAAGAGCTCTATCGTCTGCAAGCCTTACCTTTCCAAAGTCTCCAATAACCAGATTCTGCAATGCTTCACTGCTGTGGGTAGCGTGAAAAGAAGCACCAGAATCCATGACCCAGGAATCCACATTGCTCTCCGCGCAACAGATAAACAAATCCTCGTTGGCGCTGTCTTTTGCAATGTTGACTTGTTTGTCTTTCTGGCATTGATTCCTGAAATGCCCCACCTCCTTGCAGTTCCAACATGTTACACCTGAGCCATCCCGAGCCTTCGACTGACTCCTTCTTCGGTTCCTGCTCCCACTACCTCTGTTATTTCCTCTGCCTCTGACGACGTTTAGCATATCACCTGATGATTCTCCAGAACTCCTTCTTCTGACATCCTCGCCAAGAACGAGATCACGAATCTTCTCAAAGGTGAATCCATTAGGTCCCACTGAACTGGCAACTGCTGTAACCGTTCCGGACCAACTGTCAGGCAATGATGATAACAGTAGTAAAGCTTGAACTTCATCATCGAACTTAATGCCAACTGACAAAAGTCTGGCTAAGATCGAATTCAATGAGTTGATGTGCTCGGTAACTGAACTGCCTTCCTTCATCTTTGTGTTCACCAACTCTCTAATCAGAAAAATTTTGTTTGCTGCAGATGGCTTCTCGTACATGTTAGACAAGGCTTCCAAGATGCCTTTCGCTGTCTTCTCCTTAAGAATGTTGAACGCAACATTCTTGGTCAACGAGAGTCGGATAACTGACATAGCTTTCCGATCCAAAACTGCCCACTCTGCATCAGACAATTTTCCTTGCTTGTCACCCAACACTACGTCCAAATCTTTCTGAACCAGCAAATCTTCAATCTGCATCTTCCACCAACTGAAATATGTACCATCGAACTTCTCAATTCGGAACTTCCCATCTTTTGTCATCTCAAAGGACTAAATGAGATACTCCGTACAACTAATTTCAGATCTTGGTAATTTCATCAGAAATATTGCACCACAAAAAAAATCGCACACACCTTCGGCAATTCCCTTAACGGCGTCTTGCACGGCTGTAGCTTGCGAATGGCGGCGGCACACTCCTTCCTGCACACAGTTCTTCACACAAGAACCCTAGGTGACAATTTCTCACAATTTGTGTTACAGTGTTGTTGAAACCTCGCTCTGATACCAATTGTTGGGAATTAAACACACAACACACACAAATAATCTAGAGAAAAAGAGAAACGGAACGCAAACGGGACACACAAGAATTTAACGTGGTTCGGTTTCCCTACTCCACAACTGTAACAGGAGGATTTTATTTCACTTGTGCTGCTTTTTGAATTACAAATACAAGGATCATATTTATAGGAAAACCAAATAGTTAACCTAGGGTTTCAGTAATGGGTCGGGCCGGCTCACAAGCCTCCACAAAGCCCAACATAGATAAGGTGGTCACACAATTCCCAACATTCCGTTCTTAACAAACTATTCTTACTGAAGTTATGCTACATCATGGTCGACGCGGAGGTTTCCAAGTTCACACATAGTTTAAAATAACTAAGAGTAGTGTCACGGACCTAGAGTTCTGACAATACTCCGTGCGGCACCTGACGGATTTGCTCACGATTCTTTCACGATCTTGCAAACTTAGGTCAGCCTTAAACGATTTTGGATCGATAAGAGAAATAGAAGGAAAGACACAAAGAGAGAATTTGGAAGAATGGACTAGTATCTTTATTAGTCAAGTTTGTGGATTGGTGGATGATTTACAATGGGAATGACCCTCCTATTTATACTACTCTAAGCACTAAGAGTAAATAAATAAGTATATACAAGTCCCTACACATCTTCATGGCACATGAAGATGTCTCCTCTTTCTTCCAAAAGGACTCCTAGATTCCTCTAGTCTGCCCCACGTTGTGGCCGACAAAGGCTCCTCCAAACCGTTGTCATTGGCCGACAAAGGCTCCTCAACGGCAGCCTTGACCAGGCTGGAAAGCTGCCTGCCACGTTCCTCTGCTTTACAGCCTGTCCGCATGTGGGCTGTCCCTCTTCTGTCCGTTGCACATGGACTGGACAGCCTTTCCCGTTGGCATGTTAGGCGGCCAGCCTTGGCCCCTCTGCATTTGCCCGTTGGAATGTGCCTGCCGACACCAGGCTGGACGACTTTCGGCTGAAAACATGGCGGTGCGTCACAGTAGGCTCTCTCTAGCACAACTCCCGTTTTAGATGAGGTGGCAACACAATTCAACATGATAACATAGCAAATAGAGGCCGAGGTTATAAACTAGCCTAATTGTCATGATCTATTGTCAAAAAAAATACACAAGCTTTGGCCAAAGAAAAGGAGGTAGAGTAAAAGGACGCGTTGAAAACATCATTAAGTAATTAACAATACGCTCTATCTAACAATTTAAGCTTTTAAACGAGATTGTCAGATAATTCAATATCAATGCACTCTAAAATTCCTAGATACGGTCTTGGACCAGCTTACACGTAACTCGACTACTTTCACAAAGTATTTCCTTTCCCCCACCAATATAAGTATGGGATAACTATGTCCACCCAACTTTGTTCCTTAGCATGTAACATATTGAAATAATGAAAACACAAATTCAAATATTTTCTATTTTTCTCTTCTTTTTTTTTATATAACAAATGCATAAAAAAATAACACATTCTTCAATATTATAACCACATACAAAGGTCTTTTTTTTTCCATTTAAAAGGAGAAATGAGGAAGGGGATTATAATGCGGAGAATAGAATATTTACGAACAAATAAGGTAAAATATTCAGGTAATTAAATAACTGAGCTACTAAAATTTCCGCAACAAAAATGATTAAAAAAAAATACCTCAAATGTAGAGAAGTTCCAGGGTGGGGAATGAGGAGACACAAAAGAACATTCCCCAGATTGCATTTGCAACCAATAAAAATAACAATTTCTAATTAAAAAAAATTCAGCTTTCTTGGTTTTGACAAATAAAAACCAAGATTTTGCTGAATAATAAAGAAAATTCAAACAATTGAGAAGGAGGATGAAAATTATAAAGAACATTCAAATTTCCAAAAAATTAGATTAATGAAAAAAAATATGTTTTTTTTTTTAAAAAAAAAACTCAAAAAGTTAGTAAAATAATTTTTTTGACAAACTCTTGAACCTCTAAAGGTTATTGAAAAATCCCCATGGACAAGCTTTGAATTTGTATTTCTCTTTTGTTTCCAAAAGAGAGAAAAAAAAAAAGAGAAATGAAAGTCAATTTTTTGAAAATTATTTTTTCTATGTTTTATTTAGGCTCAAGCTGCTTAATTTCCGGGTGTTCAATGTTGTTTTTCTCTAAATTTGATAATAAAAATAAATACTTTAGAAAAAATAATATATAGAGATTATTTTTAAAATGTGCGATTGTTAAATAGGTTCGTTATTTCTAACTTCAAACTCGAAAATATTTAATTTAAAGTTTGAAAAGAAATAGTATTAGAGTTTTTAAATTCTTTTGAATTTTAATTCTGTATTTATTTGATGATTGAAATACGAACGTTAACATTTAAACAATATTTGATCATGTTCGATTATCAAATATCTATCCCCTCAAAGATATGATATGATGATTAATTTTGATTAGAAGTATGCATTTGTAACCAGTCAAATTTAACTTCTTGATCAGTAATTTGTGTTCATTTTTGTGTCATATAGATATGTTTTAATAGGCAACTTTGTTAAAAGTAATGTTGAATGAGAGTGTTAGAGGTTGATTATCTTTCGGATAAATATATACCAGTATTAAATATTTATATTAAATTAATAGGATGTATGTGATAAAAAATTATTTTTTAAAAAATAAAATAAATACATACGAGCATTAAAAATTTATATCAAATCAATATATATGGCGTATGGAAAAAAAAGAAAAATAAGAAGAGGTCCTACCGAGATTTGAACTCGGGTTATTGGATTCAGAGTCCAATGTCCTGACCACTAGACCATAGGACCAATTTGTGTTATGACACACAAATAAACTATTTAAAAGTGAGTATTTTAGAACAAAGTAAAATTAAACTATTTTTTAAAGAGAAAAACTGCAAAATAAACACTTATCTTTGGATTGAGAGTGACAAACTAGCGAATCGAGTCGAATATGAATCGATCAAAAAACGAGTTAAATAAAAATAGGTAAGTTATCCGACTCGACTCATATTTTAAATGGATAACCATATTACCCATATTATATTAAAGATCTTATTGAAAAAAATAATAAAATTTATCACTTAACTCCACCCTACCAGGCACCCCACTCCCCAAAAAAATGTAAAAATTAAATAAATAAAAAATTTCACCCGACCCCTACCAGCCTCCCACCCCCTACCCCTACCACCCCCTACCCCTCCCACACCTCATCCCAAAATAAATTAACAAAATTTTTTAAAAAAATTCATTAATTCTTTTCAACAAAATTACCCCCTACCAGCCCCCCCCCTCGATCCCACACCCCCTACCCCTACCAGCCTCCCCCTCCCACACACCCCCATCCAAAAAAAATTACCACACCCCCTACCCCCTACCAACCTCCCCCCCCCCCAAGAGGAAAGATTCAAAATAATCTCTCATCTTTAGGTTAAGGCTCAAATTTTGCCTATTTTTTAACATTAATTTTGTCCAAAATTTTATATAAAGAATGTCTAATCGTCTTTTTATATATTTAATAGAAATAATAACTCTTTCTGAGAGATTGTGATAAGAAAAACACTTGTTCACTAGAAATATTACTGCAGCTAAATTAAGAATATCTTAACATATGACTTTGCAGGAAAAGAAAAAATTATACTATTGAGCATGAAAATATCGTGATGAACCTCTCGATTTTACCTGCGATACGATTTCTACTAAACAAAATAAAGTGTTTTTCTTCTTAAATTCTTTGATATGGAGTTGTTATTTCTACTAAATATATAAAATGACGATTGGACATCTCATACACAGGTTATGGATAAATCAATGCAAAAAAATAGGTAAAATTTTGAAGGAGGACAAAAATGCACCAATATTGCAAACATGAGGGACTATTAGTGCTCCATGTGAAAATTCAAGGATCACTATGAGTCTTAACCCAAAGAACAGGGATTATTTTGATCCTTTCCTCCCCCTTCAACACCTCATCCCAAAAAAAATAATTAATTTTTTCATTAATTTTTTTTGAAAAAAAAATTTATAACCCCATCCCTTAGAACCCCCTCTTACCCCACCACCTCCACCCCATCCCTACCACCCCTATCCCAAATAAATGTAAAAAAAAAAAAGGTTTCATGTTGTCTTATGATTTTTTTTTCAAAAAAAAAAAAAATTCTTATTATCCAATCCTTTATCACTTTTTTTGTTTGTTTGTTTTTACCTATTTTATCCATTGAACTGCCCATTTATAAATGGATAATATGGGTATTACTTGTTTTTTACCCATTTTCAAATGAGTTGGTACCCAATTCATTTAATATGGGTAATATGAATAGATATCCATATTATTTATCCATTTTGCTACCCCTACTTTGGATTATGATTTAAAGTCATTCTTGTATTTTCACAAGGAGCATAAATAATCCTTCATGTTTGTTGTATCGGTGCATTTTTTATCCTCCTTCAAACTTTTATCTATTTTTTAACATTCAATCGACTTTTTATATTTTTACTACAAATAATAACTCTATGTGAGAAGAAGAACACCTTATTTTGTTCAGTAGAAATACTCTGCAACAATATAAACTAAGAACCTATATTTACTTGTTGAAGTATATCAATTTATTATTGACGTTTTAAGAATAGAAAATTTTATACTATCACACATATAATTGACATGATGAATCTCTTGATTTTAATTTTTTTAAAAGACAAATTTGACAATGGTTTCATCACTTTTGATTTGCCGTCAAACTTACAAAAGAGATTATATACACCATGTGGAAAGATTATAGTAAAAAATAGTTAGTTACTATTATTGTTGACTAATAATCTTATATGTGTTTTAAAAATTTTGTAATAACATATAATCATAAAACATCTATTCATGAAACAACATGAAAAAACGTGACTTATTAAAATAACGTGCCGTAGGATTGTTATGCACTATATACCCAACAAGGACATATTGATACCTTCCTTGGTTATGAATTATTCTATCCGTTCTAAATAGGATAATTTAGTTTGATTTGAAACAAAGATTAATAAAAGAAAGAAGACTTTTTTATTTTGTGAATCTAAATTAAAGTTATGTCAAATGTATCAAAGTGCCCTTTAATCTTGTGATCTTAAACATGTCATGTGAAAAGTTAAAGTTAAATTGTTGCCAAAAAAGGAAAGTGGTCATCTTTTTTGAAAAAAAACTAAAAAAATAAGGACAATCTCTTTTAAACGGAGAAAGTATAATTTTGCGCATTTGATAAGATTATATAAAAATTAGTCGGAAGAGTTTGATAATTTTCACAATTATAAAATATTTATATGTATACTAAAAAATATATATAACTAGAAAATCTATGTTTTTTTAATTTCAAAACAAGCATAAATTTACATTATTAATGTTAAATCATGATTGGACACTTTCAAACGGGGTCGCATATGTTACTATTTTTTGTCCCAATTTATGCGACATATTTCAAATTTTAAGGTTTAAATAAATTTAACTGTAAAATTTTCATAAATTTTCTAAATATTTTAAATTGTCAATTATTATACTGACTTATAGTACTTTTTACGTAAGTTACATATATGTATAAATTTTATTTTAAAAAATTAAAAATTTCATAAACAATAATTAATTTTGATTCAAGGATCACTTTGAGTCTTAACCCAAAGAACAGAGATTATTTTGATTATTTCCTCCCCCTTCAACGCCTCATCCCAAAAAAAATAATTAATTTTTTCATTAATTTTTTTTAAGAAAAAATTATAACCCCATCCCTTAGAATCCCCTCTTACCCCAACCACCTCCACCCCATCCCTACCACCCCTATCCTAAATAAATGTAAAAAAAAGTTTCATGTTTTCTTATGATTAATTTTTCAAAAAAAATAAAAATTCTTATTATTCAATCCTTTATCACTTTTTTTTTTTGTTTGTTTTTACCTATTTTATCCATTGAACTGCCCATTTATAAATGGATAATATGGGTATTACTTGTTTTTGTACCCATTTTCAAATGAGTTGGATACCCAATTCATTTAATATGGGTAATATGAATAGATATCCATATTATTTACCCATTTTGCTACCCATACTTTGGATTATGATTTAAAGTCATTCTTGTATTTTCACAAGGAGCATAAATAATCCTTCATGTTTGTTGTATCAATGCATTTTTTATCCTCCTTCAAACTTTTATCTATTTTTTAACATTCAATCGACTTTTTATATTTTTACTACAAATAATAACTCTATGTTAGAAGAAGAACACCTTATTTTGTTCAGTAGAAATACTTTGCAACAATATAAACTAAGAACCTATATTTACTTGTTGAAGTATAATCAATTTATTATTGACATATAATGTTGTAAGAATAGAAAATTTTATACTATTACACGTAAAATCAACATGATGAATCTCTTGATTTTAATTTTTTAAAAGACAAATTTGACGATGGTTTCATCACTTTTGATTTGCCGTCAAACTTGCAAAGAGATTATAAACACCATGTGGAAAGATTATAGTAAAAAATAGTTAGTTACTATTATTGTTGACTAATGATCTAATATATGTTTTAAAATTTTTATAATAACATATAATCATAAACATTTATTCATAAAACAACATGAAAATATGTGACTTATCAAAATAACGCGCCGTAGGATTGTTATGCACTATATACCCAACAAGGACATATTGATACCTTCCTTGGTTATGAATTACTCTATCCGTTTCAAAAAGGATAACCTAGTTTAACTTGAAACGAAGTTTAAGAAAAGAAAGAAGACTTTTTAATTTTGTGGTTCTAAATTAAAGTTATGTCAAATGTACCAAAGTGTCCTTTAATCTTGTGGTCTAAAACATGTCACGTGGAAAGTTAAAGTTAAATTGTTGACAAAAAAGAAAAGGGATCATCCTTTTTGAAACAAACTAAAAAGAAAATAAGAACAGTCTTTTTTAAATGGGGGGAGTATAATTTTGAGTATTTGATAAGATTATATACAAATTAGTCGGAAGAGTTTGATAGTTTTCACAATTATAAAATATTTATATATATATTAAAAAATATATATCACTAGAAAATCTATATTTTTTAATTTCAAAACAAACATAAATTTACATTATTAATGTTAAATCATGATTGGACAGTTTCAGATGCTCTGAATTGGGGTCGCATATGTTACTATTTCCTGTCTCAATTTATGCGATATATTTCAAATTTTAAGGTTCAAATAAATTTAACTGTAAAATTTTCATGGATCTTCTAAATATTTTAAATTGTCAATTATTGTACTGACTTATAGTACTTTTTACGTAAGTTACATATATATAAAAATTTTATTTTAAAAAATTAAAAATTTCATAGATAAATTTTCGATCAGACTTAAACTCAAAAAATAAAACATGTCACATATATCGAAACAGTAAGAATATTACTCCTCTGTCGCTAAACACTTTTAAATTGACACATCTATTAAAAAAATAATTATTGAGATAGCGAGTTAATCATTTGACCTCTATCAATTATGAAGTAGATGAATTAAAAACTTAGGATTTTCAAAAAATTCTATCTTTTCAAAGTAATTATTGAGGATATAATGAATAAATTATTTAATACTTTTTTAATTTATCAAAATGAATAAATAATTAAGAATAATTATTTTTTAAAAAATAGATAAATAATTAGACACGAAAAAAGCATTTATGAGCGAGTGGTGCGTTATAATAATGTATTTATAACAACCATATCAAAATATAATAAAATATAAAAGATTTGGTCGACAATTAATTATGACAGTGTGAAAGACTCCCAATTAGCTTTTCTATTGGATGACGATTATTGATTACTACACGCCAACCATATATTGTATGTATGTTTTATTTATATTACGAGTAATAATAATTATTTGCACTATATTTTCAATCAAACAAAAAATAAATAAATTGTCGAGACATATAATCTTGATATATGTTCCAAAAATCTTTTATTATTTTGATGGTATAGACACATAATTTTAATATATATTCCAAAAATCTTTTATTATTTTGGTCCTACGTACGATATGGGTGTACATGAATCACGTTAAGCTTTGTTGTTTAGTTACAATATAATATCGTTTTATTATAATTATAATCATATTATATAGGAAAATTACGCATATAAGCAAATATATATAAATTAATTAGTTAATATGGTTATAATTTACGACTTATTTTTAGTTATAATTATGCGGCTCATTTTTTTAGTTTTGAGAATTTGTACAATATAATTTGTGTAACTTTTGTATGATTCAAAATTTGTATAACTTTTTACACTTTTGAGATTTTTAGTTTTATAAATTCATTGTTTTGAGTTTATACAAAAATAACTGAAATATACAAATGTATCAGCAAATTATATAAAATTGCAAATCATACAAATCTGCGAATTGTGCAAACAAGACAGCTTTGACCGTAGCTAGCACTCGTAAAATATCAAAGTATATCTATGAAACATAATTAAATTTATTATAATAGCTATTCGTAAAAGTTATTCTTATTATATCCCAACCTGTCTATATATAAAGCTTATCTATGCATCAAGGTGATTAAGCAAAACATCAATTACAACAACTTTTAAAATTATGAAATCACATATTGCTCTCATTCTGCTATTTTCACTTGCCCTGGTAAGCGTTCTTAAATGATATCCGTTATTCTGTATCTAGTAGATAAAGTTATTTGATATTTGTTATAAATGAGAGATAATATATATCATGTAGAATTACTCAAAGTGCACGCAAATTGATTCGAACATCATGGTTACAAGAATCATTTCATTTGAACTTATTATTCCTATGTAACATGAATATTGATATATTTCTGAAATTTCTTTGAATGCCACTGATACATAAACAGACACCCAAATTTAACATTATTTTACGTAAACACTTCAATTTTGAACACTTTAACTTACAAAACGTTGATGCATTATAGAGACATCTAGAATTTATGTGTCACATGAGAGTTGGGTGTCTAGGAGATACAATGGGAATAGGTTGGAGTCGTTTATTAATTTGTCAATTGATACCAAATTGAAGTGTCTAGACTTTAGACTGATGTACAAATACTACTTATCAAGTTGAGACTAACTTTTTAATGTATCAAGTTGAGACTAACATTATGCCAAGTATGAACTATGTATTCATAAAGAATTAATTAATCCATATATATCTAGTTTGGGAATAACCAATTTTTCTTTTTCATTTTTTGGGCAGTACACTAATGCAAGAAAAGATCCTGGAGAATATTGGAGAGATGTGATGAAAGATGAGCCAATGCCTAAAGCAATCCAACATCTTATGCCTCAGCCATATAAAGAGAAAATTGATTGTCACAAATTATCTTTTGAGCCAATTCCTAATGTATCTAGTTACCATAATGATGAGGCTGGTCTCAAACAAGAAAAGGATTTCGAGCCAAGACCAAACGTATCTAGTTATCATGATGATGATAACGTTCGTCTCAAACAAGAAAAAGATTTCGAGCCAAGACCAAATGTATCTAGTTATCATGATGATGACAATGTTCCTCTCAAACAAGAAAAAGATTTCGAGCCAAGACCAAATATATCTAGTTATCATGATGATGACAATGTTCCTCTCAAACAAGAAAAAGATTTCGAGCCAAGACCAAATGTATCTAGTTATCATGATGATGACAATGTTCCTCTCAAACAAGAAAAAGATTTCGAGCCAAGACCAAATATATCTAGTTATCATGATGATGACAATGTTCGTTTCAAACAAGAAAAAGATTTCGAGCCAAGACCAAATGTATCTAGTTATCATGATGACGATGTTGGTTTCAAACAAGAAAAGGATTTCGAGCCAAGGCCAAATGTATCTAGTTATCACAATGATGCCAACATTGGTCTCAAACAAGAAAAAGATTTCGAACCAAGGCCAAATGTTTCTGTGTACCATAATTGATAATATGAGATTTAAAGAGTAATATGTGTGAGAGAGTGTCTTCTTGCTAATGGATTATGAATAAAAAGACATTGTTTTATGGTTGTATTCAAATGTTTCTTAAATTAAGTAGTAGTATTATTCCTAAATCTCAACTTATTTTTCTTTTTTCGTCGATTTCAAAATGAACGATACATTTTTATATAAGTAATTTCCTTATAAAATGATTTATAGTCACACAAACATTTCTGACTTATTTTATATCACAAGTTTCAGAAATCATTCTTTTTTTCTTAAACGTTAAAACGATATTGTAGCGGAAACGTGAAACTAAAGAACAAGGAAGAACAACAATATTTAACGTGGTTCGGATCAAAATGATCCTACGTCCACCAAAGAACAACTGCACCAATATTTATTTCACTATACAAAGAATATAAGTGAAATACTACAAGAAAGAGAACACAATGCCTTAGAAGGTGAGAAGGCAAGTGAAAGGATGATTTGAAAATGAATTAAGAGCTACCTATTTATAGGAATAAATTCATCCTATTGATGTCATCCATGACATCACTATGTGTCAAAATTGTCAAGGTTAAGATAGCAAACCATTTTATGGTTTGCCTAACTTTCACCTACCAAGATACAATCTTTGACTTGTATTTTGTACTAATTATCTTCCTACCAAATATTCATATTAATTCATCTTCCATTTAGTTTGATTCCACAAGAACCAAAACCAACTCTTTCAATCTCCACCTTGGTTTGTGTTCCAAGCATGCGTATAAACAACTCTGGCCAAAACTTCTAAGCTTACTGGGCAATCCCATTGTAAGAAACAAGAAGAATCAAACCTTTGTTGAACATACCAGCTCCACCTAGCAGTTGTTCTCTTAGAGTTGCATCAATTGATGCATACTCCCGCCAAGTCCTTGCAATGTGCAAACTTGGCAAGCGGGACTATTTTGGTCAACATGTCTGCAGCGTTATCGTCTGTGATAACCTTCTCAACCTTGATAGCTCCCTTTTCTACGACATCTCGAATAAAATGAAATCTGACATCAATGTGTTTGGTGCGCTCATGAAATCTTTGATTTTTAATCAAATGAATAGCACTTTGACTATCACATTTTAGAATTAATTTAAGCTGAGCTGAACTCAATTCTGCCACCAAACCTTTCAACCAGATAGCTTCTTTCACTGCCTCCGTTGCTGCCATATATTCTGCCTCTGTTGTAGACAAAGCGACAATCGACTGTAAAGTCGATTTCCAACTAACGGCACTGCCAACGAGAGTAAAGATGTATCCAGTTGTGGACCTCCTTCGATCAAGATCCCCTGCATAGTCAGAATCAACATAACCGAGAATTGAAATACCTTCATTTTTCCGAAAGGTTAGGCCAACATCAGGAGCTCCTTTGAGATATCTCAATATCCACTTGACAGCTTCCCAATGCCTTTTTTCCTGGATTTGCCATGTACTTGCTTACTACACTTACAGATTGGGCAATATCTGGACGTGTGCATACCATAGCATACATAATGCTACCAACTGCACTCGCATAAGGAACCTTTGACATATGCTCCACCTCATCCATAGATTGAGGCATTTGTAACTCTGAAAGCTTGAAATGAGAAGCTAAAGGTGTACTTACAGGCTTGCTCATATCCATATTGAATCTTTCAAGAACTTTTCGGATGTACCTCTTCTGAGAAAGATGTACAACACCATTTTCTCTTGAAATTTCCATTCCAAGGATTTTCTTTGCAACTCCTAGATCCTTCATGTCAAATTCCTTGCTCAACAGTTTTTTCAAAATATTTATCTCTGTGATGTTGTTAGCAGCAATAAGCATATCATCAACATACAACAAAAGATAAATCATAGAGTTACCAGACATCTTCTTGTGATACACACAACTATCAAATGCACTCCTCGAAAATCCATGTGTAGTCATGAATGCATCAAACCTCTTGTACCACTGTCTAGGGGATTGCTTCAAACCATACAAAGACTTCTTCAGTTGGCATACATGGTCTTCTTTTCCTTCAGCTAGGAAACCTTCAGGCTGATCCATATAGATTGTCTCTTCTAGATCACCATGTAAAAAAGCAGTTTTGACATCAAGCTGTTGAAGCTCTAAATCAAATTGTGCAACCAATGCTAGCAGCACGCGAATTGAGCTATGTTTCACGACTGGAGAAAAGATCTCATTGTAGTCAATTCCCTCCTTCTGACTGAAACCCTTTGCAACCAATCTCGCCTTGAACCTAGCAGCTTCCACTTCTGGAATACCTTCTTTCTTTCTGTAGACCCATTTGCATCCAACTGTCCTCATCCCCTTTGGCCTTTTAACTAAGACCCATGTCTCATTTCTGTGAAGAGACTCCATCTCTTCCATCATGGCCAACTGCCATTGTGCAGCATCTTTGCAAGAAGTTGCTTCAATATACGAAGAGGGCTCGAGATCCTTAATCTCTTCTTCTGCAGCTACGAACGCTTGTGCAATCAGATTTTCTTGCTCTATAAGACGTTCCGGTTTCTGTATCCGCCTTTTGTCCCTTCCCTTCGCAATTGTGTATGGTTCATTGGAAGCAAGTTCTTCTGCAATCTTTTGACTCATCACTTTGAGTCTCTTGATCCCGTTTCTTGGTAAGCTCCACCGGTAGCTCCACCTGCTCGTTGTTCTCGTTTCTAGATAACTCCACAGAAACTTTACGAGGATCAAGTATAGAGGATTCATCAAAGGTAACATCTCTACTAACTACAAATTTGAGTAAAGACAAACACCATAGTTTGTACCCTTTTACTCCATCAACATACCCTACGAATATGGCCTTTTTAGCCCTTGGTTCAAGCTTACCTTCATTAACATGATAATAAGTTGGACACCCAAATATTCGCAAGTATGAATAGTTAGAGGGTTCACCTGACCAGACCTCATTCGGAGTCTTAAAGTCAATCGCTGATGCTGGAGACCGATTGACAATATGAGAAGCAGTATGAACTGCTTCAGCCCAAAATACTTTGGACATCTTAGCTTGTAAGAGCATACAACGAGCCTTCTCAAGAAGAGTTCTGTTCATTCGCTCGGCAACTCCATTCTGCTGTGGTGTGTGCCTGACCGTCTTATGCCTTGCGATCCCATGAACCTTGCAGAAATCATTGAACTCTTCACTGCAAAACTCCAAGCCATTGTCCGTGCGAAGATACTTGATTTTCCTCTCCATTTGATTTTCAACCAAAATCTTCCACTCTTTAAATGCTTCAAAAGCATCACCTTTTGTCTTCAGGAAACGCACCCAAACCTTTCGTGAAAAATCATCAATGAATGTGAGAAGATACCTCTTTCCTCCCTTTGATGGAAGCTTAGAGGGACCCCATAAATCTGAATGGATGTAGTCTAGCACCCCTCCCGTCTTGTGCTTGCCAGTGCTGAAGCTGACCTTTTTCTGCTTCCCTAAGACGCAGTGCTCACAAAATTCAAGTGTGCTGATCTTCTCACCATTCAAAAGGTTGCGGTTGCTCAACATCTCCAATCCTCGTGCGCTCATATGGCCTAGTCTCATGTGCCATAATTTTGCCTTGTCATCATTAGATAACTGCACTGTAGATGCATTTACAGAGCCAATAATGGTGCTTCCCGCAAGTGTGTAGAGGCCATCCTCCAGCTTGGCCTTCAACATGACTAAAGACCCTTTAGTCACTTTCATAGTTCCTCCTTCACTCATGTACTTATAGCCTTGTTTATCTAAAGTACCCAGGGAGATCAAATTCTTCTTTAGATCAGGAACATGACGGACTTCTGTAATAGTCCTCACGATTCCATCATGGCAGCGAACATGAACTGAACCAATGCCAACTATTTTACAAGTTGCATTATTGCCCATTAATACAGTTCCTCTGCTTGTTTCATAGCTGCTGAACCAATCTTTTCGGAATGTCATATGCAGAGTACAACCAGAGTCTAAGATCCATTTGTTGTCATAGACTCCATTATTGCATGATGTTGTTAGTACATAATCATCATCATTATCATGTACTTTCTCAACAATGGATGCACTCGCCTTTTCTTTGGACTTCGACATAGGGCAATCTCGTTCAAAGTGCCCCTTCTTGTGACAGCCCCAACACTCCGCATTCTTTTTGTTCACACGAGACTTTGATCTGTACTTCGATTTGCTCCTTCCCTTTTGGCTAGTACGACCTCTTACAAAGAGTCCACTAGCTTCGTCACTTTTGTCTCCTTCAAAATGCATCCGCACATCACAAGAGTTTAGTGCTTGCCGCACTTGCTCAAGTTTAATAGGTTGTTTGCTATACATCATTGAATTCTCAATATCACGATATTTTGAAGTCAATGAAAATAGTAAAGAACATGCAAGTGTCTCCTCGTCCTTTTTAATTCCAGCAGTTTGTAAGTCCATCACAAGTTTATTGAACGCATCTAGATGGTCTTGCAACAAAGTACCTGAATCCATCTTAAATGTATGAAGACGCCGTTGTAACAACATCCTTGTTGTCACTGACTGGTCCTGGTAAAGCCCTTCCAGCTTTTCCCATAACTCTTTGGCCGTCTCTTCGGTACTTGTACTCACTTCACAAAGTACGTTAGGTGCAAGGGACAGTTGGATTGCACTCAATGCATCTCCTTCAATCTTTTCCTTGTCGGAATCCGATATCTTATCGGGGTACTTTCCGTCAATAGCATGGATTGAACCTTCCCTCCGCAGTAACGCTATCATCTGGATTTTCCAGATATTGAAGTTGTTGCGCCCACTAAATCTATCAATTTCAAACTTCATGGAACTCATTCTTTTACTTGTTCTTCCTTTTCTACTATAATGTATTTGGAACTACAGAAAACCAAAGTAATCCTTTTCTGATGTGGAAGTTCAGACTGTGCTGCAACCACAGAGCATACTCAGACAGAACCTTGGCTCTGATACCAATTGTTAGCGGAAACGTGAAACTAAAGAACAAGGAAGAACAACAATATTTAACGTGGTTCGGATCAAAATGATCCTACGTCCACCAAAGAACAACTGCACCAATATTTATTTCACTATACAAAGAATATAAGTGAAATACTACAAGAAAGAGAACACAATGCCTTAGAAGGTGAGAAGGCAAGTGAAAGGATGATTTGAAAATGAATTAAGAGCTACCTATTTATAGGAATAAATTCATCCTATTGATGTCATCCATGACATCACTATGTGTCAAAATTGTCAAGGTTAAGATAGCAAACCATTTTATGGTTTGCCTAACTTTCACCTACCAAGATACAATCTTTGACTTGTATTTTGTACTAATTATCTTCCTACCAAATATTCATATTAATTCATCTTCCATTTAGTTTGATTCCACAAGAACCAAAACCAACTCTTTCAGATATGATGAGCCTCTCGATATATAACAAGAAAATGAGCACCAAAATAGTATTAATTTCCCCTAAAAATTAAATTTGATTTAGCTAGACACTTCCCAAGCTAGAACATAGCTAGGGATTAGTCAATGATTGAATCCCTAATTAAATCATAATCCTTATAGGGAAAACGATTAGGAGTAATATTAGTACTACTAGATGCAAAGCCCTATGCTAGCACAAGGCCAACAAATCATATTGTAAGTATTCATATATATATTCTGCCTCAATTTATAAATTTTTTTTTAATCAACCCCAAAGAATGATAATTTTTACAAATGTTTAATGATGTTATCAATATTATACCCATGTTGAGGTTCGTAATTTGATTAAAAATTCTTTTATTTAATGAGACTAAATTATCAACCGTAAAACATCTCTAAAGCACCTTTAAAGTATATATAAAAATTGAACTACTAAATATATATTTGTTGGATGAAGCAGACATTGATGAAGAGATTTGAAATTCTGAAAATACTCTCGACAATTTGCATAGTATAGATTGTTCCTAACAAATTTTAAAGTCACAGAAAAAAAATTAAAATTACAAATAAAATATGAAGAAACATGATTTTATTGATCAAGATAGATTGCAGGTACAATTCTGTTGATCTCTTGATTCTATTCTCGTAGGATTTATCCATGATCCGAGGGCAATAAGTGGCATATTCTCGAACTAGTATGATTTAGATTTGACCTCTCTATATGAATAATCCATCAATTTGTGGAGTATTCGAGATCTTGATCTCTTTGTGGAATTTTTGAGATGCATTTTAAGTGAATTTAATACCCTTTATATAGGTATAAACTAGAGTTTAGGGTTGAGTAGGCTCCAAGAATCCTTATTTGAGTTGAACACAATTTATAGAGTCCCAACTCGAACTGAACGCATCTTGTAGAGTCACACAAAATTTCAATGCCTATTAATTGACGAAAACATATATATGATATTTTCAATTAAAAAAAAGGGAAATTTGCGCATACAGTCACTTAAAAATAGTTTAATTATGTGGCTTCATAACCATAATTTGCTAATTACGATTCGTAGCTAATGTTATAGGGAGGAAAGTAGTGAGCGAGATTGGAAGATGGAGGAGAGAGGCAAACGAGAGAGGCGAACGAGAGAGGGAAGAGAATGGGAGAGAGGTGAATGAAATATGTATATCGGTTAAATAATTATATATATGCAACTGGTATACATATGTATTTGTATATTTGGCGAACGAGATCGTAAAAGGAAGGAGAGGGGCGAGCGAGATTGTGAGAGGGATGAGAGAGGCGAGCGAGATTGTGAGAGGGATGAGAGAGGCGAGCGAGATTGTGAAAGGGGGGAGAGACAAGTGAGAGAGGGCAATAATTTGTATAATTCACATCTCGTTTGTATAATTTATAGGTAAATTTATATAATTCACGTGTTTTTGTATAATTGAGTAATATAAAGTCTGAAATTATACAAATATAATAAAATTTGAAATAACGAATTGATACAAAAATAAACATATGAACTTCAAACAATTATACAAATTATATCATACAAAATTTGAAAACTACACGTTTATACAAACATTAAAATTTTATACGCAAAAGATTGATTGTCTATGATGATAAAACTTAAAATCTATAGGAAATCATCACCATACAAAAATATAAATCAAACGGAGAATTGTAGTTATCGATGAAATAGACATAAGATTGGATGTACGAAAAATCCATAATTATTTGGTCTTACGTACCCGCGAAATGTGTGACTCATGTTTGATCTTGACATCAATAGCGTGTTGCCTGCAGTGTTATTATAATTATAATAATCATTTTCATAGTTTCAATTTATTTTATTTTACTTTTATTTTAAAAAAAATTAAGAAGTTAGTAAAAATTGACAACTCTTAAATTTTAATTTTTCTAATGACATGTTTTTTTCATACATTTTATATATATTTGATTTAAAATCATAAAATTTAAAAGTTCTATATATATTTTTAATTTTATATTAAATTAAAATTAAATAAATAAATTAAATCAAAGAAACTATATGATATTTTTACCAAATCTATAAAGCTTATTTATGCATCAAAGCGATTAAGGAAAACATTAAACATCAATAATAATATTGTTCTCATCCTAATCTTTTCACTTGCCCTGGTAAGTGTTCTTAGATTATTAATTACTTATATATAAGCCTCCTTATTGGAAGTAAGTGTTACATATTTTAGTTATGTTATATTATTTATTGTTATATTATTTTCGTTTACATTATTTTCAACGTGATTATTTTTTATTATTATATTTGTTTTACGCATTTATTTTTAATATTTTTTATTTGAATCGAGAGTTTTATGATTGAAAATTATTTTTTTATCTCTAAAAGATAAGAGCTAGTAACTATGTATACTCACATTGTCTCCTTTTTCTTTTCTTTTTTCCGTGGTTTTCGAATTTCGCTTTGCGAATTCGACTAGTTGTACTCGTCGGGTCTCACTGTTTCAAAGCAGGTGCACCACAGTTAGTTTCAAGGAGCCCTAGAGACATGGTTGATTTGTAACTTAGTTTCACGGAGCCCCAGAGACACGATCGATTTGTAATGCTCTAATAGCCTTGCTAGAGCTCGAATTAGCGACCTAACGGACTTTGTCCTCAGACTTTTACTAGCCAAGCTACCCTTCGGGATGTTGTTATTGTTGCAAGCTTCCATGATGGAGGTAGTCCAAACATCTTATGCCTTGGTCACATAAAAAGATCAAAATTGTTTTTCAAAAATCAACTTTTAAGCCAAAGTCAAATGCATTTAGTTATCATGATGATAATAACGTAAATCTCTAACAAGAAAAAAGTTTCCAGGTTAGGTTGCTTCTAATTATCATGATGATAATGTCGGTCTTGAACAAAAAAGAAGTTTCAAATCAAAGTCAAATACATTTAATTATCATGATAACTAAATGTACATAACTTTTTATTTTTAAGAAGTTAAATAAAAAATTTCAATTTTGTGATCATAATTTAAAGTTATGTCAATGTACTAAAATATCATATAATTGTGTGGTCTAAATGGGTAGACTCCATCTTATTTTATTTTTTCACTGTACCCTGCAGAAACAAGGCCTTTATCTTTCGGTGCTAAAGGAAGTTTGATAAAAAAATTATTTTTTTCTAAACAGACTAAAATAAAAGTTAGGTTATTCTTTTTAAAATGAAAAGATTATTATATATAGGAAACTTACATAGTATGTTATTAAATAATATTTATCATTTATAGCAATAATATTTTTTTGTCACTTGAACGCATATAATGCAATTTTAATACATATTATAGAGAACAATTTATAAAAGACATATAAAACAAGATTTATTAATGGATAATATACATTTAAAACACATTTTAATATACTTCTAATACTCTTATTCAATTTTTTACCAAACAAGCATAACATATTTTAAAATAAGGGGTAGTTATTGGTAGTATATGTAAAAATAATGTTAAATAGAGTGTATTAGTAATATTTGCATTAACAATACACGTATTAATTATGCTTGCAACAATTAAACATAGATTAGTTTTATGCATTGTTTGGTCGAGAAAATAGTCAAAAAAAACTCTCAATCTATTAGTCAATTCTCAACTACACACTTATTCTATACTGGATCCTATTACACCCATGGAATATTTAAATATGAAATAATCATTTCCCTAAAAAGTCATAACCAATTTTATGCAGGGAACGTTATTGGGGCCTAAAGCGAAATTCTAATTCGCGGACTAATATATAAATACACTTTATATACGTGTTTATTCAAAAAATATATTTTTACACTATTTAGATGGAAATTATTAGTACTTAATATTATTTTCTCAGTTATTAGTTTTAGGTAAGATTTTATCAACTCCTTTAAGTGAGACAATTATTATATATATTGTTAACATAATGCTATAAGTAATAAGTTGATAGATATTAAATAAAGATAAGAATAAGAACCATAGAATTTGACTCAAAAAGTTGATGACTTGGTATACCTCATTTCAATATGCTTATATTCTAGTAATGCTTGAAATTAAAATTTAAAAAGAAATAAAAAATAATTTGTAATTCACTTTTTCCAACACTTTTCACTATTAATTTTTATTTTTAACAAAGTACAAAAGATGTTAAAGTGAATAAAATATTTATTTTTTAAAAAAATTATACTTTTTATCATAAATATTTAATTTTTCTACAAAAATTTTAACACATAATTTAATCATGATAAAAATTTAGGGCCCCAAAATTTGGGGGCCTAAGGCAAAGGCCTTAAACTCCAAAGCATTGAGCCGCCCCTGATTTTATGTCAACGATGTACAACGTATGCGATGAAAAACTGTGTATTCATTTTTTTTTATTCTTTTACTTTGTAAATTTTAAATCTAATCTAAATAATAATTTAATAGTCCCCTATAGAATTAGGAAAAGTTTTCATTTTTGTCAAGCCTAGAAATTAAAATTTACAAAAGTGCTTTCAAATAGATATTGTTTTTTCAAAATCCTAATAATTTCTTTAGAGAATAATAAGAGAAAATGACGAAAAAATTTCTACACCAAATTAAAGAGAAAAAAAACTCCATAGCTAGTCTATATAACTTCCAATTTCAAATTGAACCCTAAAACAAAAATCCATAAATAAGTATTCACAAATTCGGGACTGAAAAGCAAATTTGATAAGAATAAAATTAGAAAGTGAAACTTCAAATTCGTCATTGTTGGTTCATTATGGTTTACTTTTTTTGTTTACTGAAATTATGAGGGGTTTAAGAAAAAACTTGAATTCCGTTTTTGAGATTCATATATTAAAGTTTCTTATGAGTTAGGTGCATGTTTTGTTAAAAAAAGTTGGGGTATGATTAACTAAGTATAAATTAGTAGCTACAAATTAATTTGGAGCTTCTAGAGACGAAATTTAGAAGATCATCGTTGAAGGACTTTGAGAAAAACTTAAAGAAATCATGAAATGATTTTGTGATTAAAAAAAAAGGAAATAATTAAATAAAATGAATTAATTATATAATCTCCTGTGAGAGACTGTCACATGGACTATTTTATTCAATTTTAGTTATTTTATGTCTTTTTTCTTGAGCCCTTACGCGTCTACAAAATGTGTATTGACCTTCTTGGACAGGTCAACATGTAAAGGTCACAAAATATCGTAAATAAAAAAATTCAGAGGGGTAAAATCCCTGTGAAGTATAAGTGTGTAGTGAAGAATTTAGTAATTGGTTAGGGACACATTTGACTATTTTCTCTTGTTTGGTTTGATCCATTTAAAATAGAATGCATTAAAAACATTATTTGCAAAAATACACATCACTATTATGGTGGAAAAGTTATAAAAAAGATATTCAGGGCAACAGGGTCTTTGGTTAAGTTAATGGTGCATTAAAATTATTACATTGCTAATACCTAGAAATTCATGATATTATCAATACACACTTTAATACACATTAGAGTGTATAACCAATACAAACATTGGTTATACATAGGTTGAAAAAGACTACCAAACAAGTTACTAATAATACACGAGACTAATGCATACATTACTTTTTTTTAAGGGAAAATGCACAAGTACCCCCTTAACCTATGCCCGAAATCTCACAGACACACTTATACTATAATAAGGTCCTATTACTCTTTTTGGCCTACGTGGCACTTAGTATAATATAAGTGTGTTTCTGAGATTTCGGGCATAGGTTGATGGTGTACTTGTGCATTATCCCTTTTTTAATACATTCTACCATACAACTCTTATAGTATATCTGTATTGCATGTATAATTCACCTTTTAGTGCAGATTTATCACAGTATTACTATGTATTGCTATAAATGAAGAAAAAAAGAAGAAGTAATTATTAAGTAATTTTTCCAATAACTATTAAGTGAAGAAAAGCAATAGGATGTCTCTTTTGGGCTTCTCCAAAATTGGGCCCAATTCAGATTTCATTTCTAAAGCCCAATTTTCAACTTGAAACACAAAAAATTTCATATTCTTCTCCATCTTTTTTTTTTCCTTTTCCATTAAAAACCATTTTTGTATAATCAGATTTCCTCCTTTTCTTTCTTCTTCACCTCACAAAAGTTCTCTGACAAATCACTTTTTTGCTCACCGGAAAATCCTCTTTTTTTTTCCCGATCAACTTCATAGGAGTAGCGCCGACGTGATCGTATCGGCGATTGACGCTAACTTGCACGCGGTACGAAATATTCTAAACCCGGTCAGTTTCTCCGGTGCCGGTGGTGGTTGAAGCTAACGTGCGCATGGTACAAAATTGTTAAACTTCGATTCCTTTAAAATCATCTGAGCCGTCCACGTGGATGGAGACTGTTGAGAACCGTACACGTATGAGGGATGAAGTGGGGCCCAGACATAAGATGTGGGGTACATGGGAGGAATTAATCCTAGGTGGCGCTATTCTCCGGCATGGGATACAAGACTGGAACGTCGTCGCTTTGGAGCTTCGTTCTCGTAACATTTACTTCACCACTCAGGTTCACATTAATTTACGTTAAGTGCCACTCTAAATATTTTATTCCACCTTCATTTTAAAGAAAATGACTATTATTATTAATAAATTAGTAAAAGTGAATACTAATGTTTGGTCTAATAATATGAGTTACTATTTGATATAACGATTAATGTAGTACCTAACTTTTTTAAATTATTTTATTTTTTTTCTTATGTAGAAAATAAAATAGATTTTGTGGGGGCCCTTGTAGTAACTAATTTGGATAAGTCAATTATAAATTGTTTTAAAATAGAGACTACGTTTATAAATAATACTATCTCAAAGTTGTATTGTGTTTGGTTCTCTATTAACATTTCTCATTTCAAAGATTTTACGCTGATTATGCTGAGATCGAGTTTATTAAAAAAACAACGTATTCTATCGTAACTTTAGCTAATCAGAAACCTAAACGAATGGATGTTTTTCCCCGTCTTCCCAAACCAATTTAGCAAAGACAAGTGGTAGCGAAGCAATAGTGTTTGCGTTGATGAATAATCTTTTAAATAGAACAAAAAATTAGAGGTAACCACTATTCCTCATTACGATATTTACTCTTGAAATACAGGATAAGCCAGCGAATAGAAAGAAAGTGTAAGCAAGGAATTATATTCGCGTACCAATCAACAATATCACTTATTTTGACAATTTTAATAATACCTAATCCCCGCCATCGATCTATAAATTTCCATTTTCCGTAATTTTGGTTGTCAAGTCGAGATATGAGTGTATAGGGGCGCCAGACTCCCTGTGCTGTGATGGGTTCTGCCATGTGAAAGCGGTGAACTGCTTGTTAGGGCTAGGCTAAACCATGATGCTGTGTTACTAGGCTTCGCCTCTCCCGTCACTATGAAAGTCTCGCTCCTATTCTTTAAGAAAAAGAAGATGGAAACTGCACACCACCCTTCCCGCAAACCTCACTTATGAGATTACATTGTATATGTTATAAGCAGATAAATTCTAGAGGAATAGCTCATTGAGGATACATGAGATTGTATATGTTATAAGCAGATAAATTCTAGAGGAATAGCTCATTGAGGATACATGAGATTGTATATGTTATAAGCAGATAAATTCTAGAGGAATAGCTCATTGAGGATACATGAGATTGCCCCGTATAAGGAGAGTACCTAGTTTTACATATATAGTGAAACCATTGGGAAATGATACAAGTAATCTATTTCACTGGCCTGTTGTCTTTCTTGATCACCTCTTATTCACCATCCTTATCTTAAAGCATACAATTACATCTATCAAATGTTGATTTGAAAAAAAAAATACTTAATTGCAGGCCTGCAAAGCCAAGTATGAGGATTTACAAAAGCGTTACGCGGGCTGCAAGTGAGTCAAGTTCTTCAAACTCATGAGCTAATTTAATTTTCTGCATTGAGTTCATGTCACAGTTATGGCTTCTGAAAATGCTTAGTTTATCTTATGACTGCTATACCAGTATAATGGTAGCACGTGCCAAAAGAATTGGCTTTGAATTTAGTATGCCTAAGATCGATACTATGCTTTGGTATGTGGTACTCGAGCCAAGAGTCCTCTGGAAACGACCTCTCTATCTCCAATAGGTAGGGGTAAGGTATGCGTACACTCTACTATCCCCTTAACCGTACTTGTGGATTTCACTAGGTATGTTGTTGTATATTAAGGTTTGGGATTGATTTATGGTTACTTTTCACTTGATATGTTATGGGAGAAAAACCTACACATTAGGATTTTATCCTTTACTCTAATTGATGTCTCATTTTATTACCTTTCGCTTACTTAGTGCTTGGTTTGAAGAGCTGAGAAAGAGACGAGTTGAAGAACTGAAGCGAGAATTGGAGAAATCGGAAAGCTCAATTGGGTTAGTATAATGATTCTCCGTCTTTAGTTTGTGCTTCCCAAATACATCATGTTTTAAGATTCTTGACCATACTGAGTGTATGTAGATTTCCGCAGCTTAACAGGCGGTTTCTGATTTGAGAACTTTGTCCTTTCAGTTTAAGTTTTCTAGCTCAATTTTTATGTGTTTAATCTCAGGTCTCTCATCACCAAGATTGAAAGCTTGAAGGCTGAGAAAGAACGGTCTTCTCAGAATAATTATGGTTCCTGTATTCACACTGAATCTCCCGCTCATGTAAAGTCAGAATCTATTGGCAAAGATGGCATATGTGCTGGCAACTTCATGCTAGACAGTACTATGACCAACTTTTCGCCTGAGCTTGAGAGTCCTGCAGTAGCTTCGGCTAATGAGATAGACTCAAAGCTAGAATGCTCGGAGTCTTGTGAGCCAGATGAAATACTAAACATAAGCAATCAAGCAGAGACTACCAATGGAAATGGAAGAGGGGCTTTGAGTAAGAGAAAAGGTAAGAGAAAAAGGAAAGACGTCGTTTCAGATGTCAAAAGGAGTATTCAGGAGAGCGACAATGTGTGCTCAATCAGTGGCATCTCCCCTTCCAACGGTAAGGAAACATCGACCAGTTGTGACCCAAGTATTAAGCTTACTGCAACAGAGGATGATAAAGAAGGATTATCTAGGTTGATGAATGAGGATTTGATGGCAATTTTCAATTCCATTACACAGAGTGAAGCGGCTATGGTCTTTAGGCATCGTCGTGATAGTCAGAAGAGAGCTAAATATAAGGAAATGATCAAGCAGCATATGGATATTGAAACTGTAAGATCAAGACTAGTCAGCTGTTCCATCAAATCACCAGGTGAACTCTTTAGGGATTTACTTTTACTAGCAACCAACGCCATTGTATTTTATTCGAAGAGGACGACAGAACACAAGTCAGCTGTGGCTCTCAGAGACGTCGTCACTAAAGTATATAATGACCATTATAAAAGCTGTTACCACACAACTACTTCTTCTCAGCTCACATTCTCAACAACAGGTAATCTGCCCGTGAAGCCAAGAAGTGCTCGCCCTCGTCCCTCCAAATTCAAACTTCAATCCGATTCTTGAAACAATGTAAATAGCATTGCAGGAATCATTCGATGAGATGATCATACACAAAGTGATGCTGATTCCGAGGCTCGATTGTAGTCATTGTTAGCTGCTAAGAAAGGGTACAACAGACATGGCAAGCCCGTGTGTGGATCGGTTGATGGATCTGTTAATCCAAGATACACGACTTGAAACTCCGTTTGAGGAGGAACATTGATCTGAGGTGGTAACAAAGGCAAGTAATTAAAAGAGTTGGCAGAGGTGATTTGCAGGTTGCTTAGTCCTCTTTTTCATGTACAAATTTTCTTCTCCCATTCCCCAACCCTATACCTTTCATGGTCATTTTGCAACTGGACTCCAAATGTGAAGATCATTTCAAGTTAATACTTAGTTCCAAATTCAGTTAGACATTTATAAAATGGAGACTTCTTCATTGTTACAGCTCTGAGTATATGCCATTTCTAAATTCTGAATCATACTAGTAATAAAAAAGTTTTTAGCCAAAAGTATGATGGAGTTTCATTGATGCAATAATTAATAAATTTCTTAGCTCAGTGGTTTTCATGGTAAAGTTCCAAAATCAAATGATTGAACAACCGGGAGCGATTTACTCATGATATTTTGTTGACATCCACAAAATATCTAATGAATTGTCCAAGTTCATATAAGGAGACCAATCCATTCCCCGACCACGTGGGACTTTAATCTACTCTAATATCCCTTTTATGCCTAGGTCGGAGCGTGGACCGAGAGTTCAAACGTGATGGACCTGATTTTAATATCATGAAAAGATATGACATCTAGACCTAACTCAACTTCAAAAGTTAGCTCATGAGGAGAAGATTTATCAAGTCCATATAAGAAAATCATCAGTTCATTCCTCAACCAATGTGAGACTTTTACCTACTCCAATAGGAACAATGGATATTCCTTGCTCACTATCAAATAATCACTTATTCACAAACTTGGTGTCGAAAATTTGTTGGTTCTTTGGACGACAAAACATCCATTTTTCTTGTGTGTTTTTGTGGACTTGCTAAAATTGTTGCCATAAAAAGAAAAAGAATATTAAAGCGCAATGTGTATGTGACTATGACAACGAATAATATCCATGAAAGTTTTTAATTACTTCTCTCTCCATCCACAATTATTTGTCATGGTAATGTCATGCACATCACTACAGGAAAATTAATACAAGGTGTAATTTGACTAATATAAACTTATTATACCAAGAATATATTACTTTTCAATTGAACTACAATATCATTAAGCGCAAAATTACAAAAAAATGACTAATTATTTTTTAATTATTTAAATTA
Source organism: Solanum chilense (assembly GCA_032847665.1). Lineage (NCBI taxonomy): Eukaryota > Viridiplantae > Streptophyta > Magnoliopsida > Solanales > Solanaceae > Solanum > Solanum chilense. The sequence continues at coordinate 3,815,640 of CM064972.1, forward strand.
ATAATTAATTTTTGCCATTTATTTTAAATATATCTACCAAATAATTGCGGTGGAAGGGAGTATAATAGGACTAGAATTGACTTTTGCAATATGGAGTTAAAAGGAGGAAATTAAATATTCCTTCTTGTCCTTTTAGTTATCATTATTAATATTATTATTAAAAATAATTGAACCCGAAAAATTATTTTGAAAAATTAAAAAAAATAAAGCTGTTTAATATTTCAATAAAATATAATTGAATTTACAGCTTTATTCAATCGAACCTGTTACACGAAATATATTCAATATAATTTACTTTTTAAATATAGCTTGAGTGATTATATTAAAACAAATTTTATTAAAAATACAAAACCCAAAAAAAAAAAATACCTATCAAAAGTCACAGGTCTTTGATCCTTTTTATCGTACAAAAGGCAAAGACACACTCGTGGTTTTTCATCAACTCACATTATTTATGTTGGATGTGATCTTCCCATAAAACAACTTTAAAGAAAAAAAAGATTATTTCATGTGGAATTTAGATAATTTAATAGAAGTATTCGTTTAAAATAACTGATTTAAAATAATTGTTATTTTTTTAAATAAAAAAGTAAAAATATAATTTTTTATTATTATTTCTAATAGTTTTTTAGCTTAAAATAAAGCATATTCAAATAGTTTGGAAAAGAAAATACAGATAAGAGCATTAAATCTAACAAAATAATGTGAAATGAAAATTACTATATAACATACATATGAATAAATCGATGACAATAAAATAATGTGATATTCAGAGTATAAAAACATAGGAGGCACTAACACTAAAACTTACACTCCAAATAATTAATCTTGATCATTCGGTTCAACACTGATTTTACTGTAAATCTCGTCAATCAGTATCATATCATTTGTAACTAAAGTTATTTTCCAATATGAGTATATCATATTTAGATAATTCTATTTATCAATTCTTAAGAAATAATATGTTAAAGTCAATATTAAAGGAGTAAAAATAGAAAAAAAATTAATTTTTAAAAAATGGGTAGTGTAAAAGATGATGTCATCTGGTTAGTATAGCTTCTTGTGATCATTATAATTACAAACAAAATTAGAAAAAATGATTAATTTAAGTTACATGCTCAATACAAATTTTCTAAAAAAATGATTAATTAATTTTACATGCTCAATACAAATTTTCTAGTTTTATAGTTGAAGCTCCACCTACATCTTGAAAAAAGGGGGGAAAAAACAAAAAAAAAACACCTACTACCAATAGTAGCTTTTACTTTAATTACTACTTTTTGTGATAGTATTATACTTGCTTTAATAATTTGTAAATTAGTAAATTAGTTGTCAAATCAACATATTTGATTGGTCCAAAGACATTTGTTGTATACCATAGTTCTAGTACTAGTATTTTTTGAATTTTGCTAGCTTTAAGGAGATAGGAAGGAAGAAAAAGGGATTTTGATTCTAATTCAATAAGAAATTATTTCAAAATATATTGTTTATATCTGGATTTTTGAGTTTTTAAATGAACATATAATCACTAATAAGTGAAAGTTTTATAATAAATTTTAGATAAAAATTTAAAAATTATTTTTGAATATTTATTTGGTGAAAGATTTTGTATCAGAATTTAAATTTTTATTTATAAAATAATAAGTGTGGTGCACAATATCTGTTGAATGCCTTGAATCGGACCCGTTACAGATAATCGGCCCTTAATTATCTGTCAATTCTGTATTTTGGACCCAAGCCCGTTAGGGCGTAGCTTAGCACTATATATAGATGCTATGGCAAACCCTATTCTGTATTCTGTTCTTGCCTCTCCATAATAAAACTGCTCCCCCTCTTCCCCGTGGACTAGCCAATTTATTGGTGAACCACGTAAATCTGTTGTCTTGTTTTTCGCGTTTATATTTTCTCGTATTATCTCGAATTCCGCATAACAATATCTATAAACAATACTTAACTATACACGGAAATGTACTTGTACTTTCTAAAATATGATTTTCTTTAATATAAAGTTTGTCACGTCTATAATTTAAAATTAAAGGCGCGACAAGCACCTAATGTCTTCCTTGACTGAGCAAATCAAACGTAAACCTTGAGTCCGAAACTCAAAGGGTACAAATTTTTTACAAAAATTCCAAAACGGTATATAAAATTTTATATTAACCAAAACGGTAAAATCGCTGCAGGAGCAGCGATTTACAAAGGTAAATCGCTGCTCCGGCAGCGATTTAGCAAAATTTTTTTTTTTTAATAAAAAAATGAAATCGCTGCCCAAGCAGCGATTTCAAAAAAAAAAAATTTTTTTTTTAATAAATCGCTGCCGGGGCAGCGATTTATAAAAAAATAAAATATTACAGCGATTTTATATTAAAAAAATTATAATATTTTTTAAAATTTAAATATATAACTTATAAGAAAAATTTTATTAAATCACAAAAATGTTAATACAGTTTTGATTAATATAAAAAAAAAATTATTAAATCGCAAAAATGTTAATACAGCGATTTTATAATTTTTTTATATATATATAAAATCGCTGTATTAACATTTTTGCGATTTAATAATTTTTTTTATTTTATATTAATCAAAACGGTATTAACATTTTTGTGATTTAATAAAATTTTTCTTATAAGTTATATATTTAAATTTTAAAAAATATTATAATTTTTTTAATATAAAATCGCTGTATTAAAAAATTTTAATATTTTTTTTAAAAAAAAAGCTTCGTGCAGCGATTTAATAAGGAATTTTTTTTTATTTAAATAAATCGTGCCCCTAGCAGCGTTTTAATAAAAAAAAAATTTTTTTTTTAAAATAAATTGCTGGAAATTTTTTTTATAAATAAATCGCTGCCCGGGGCAGCGATTTATGTAATTTTTTTTTTTTTTTTTTTTTTTATAATTCGCTGCCCCGGCAGCGATTTATTAAAAAAAAAATTTTTTTTTTTTGAAATCGCTGCTTGGGCAGCGATTTCATTTTTTTATTAAAAAAAAAAATTTTGCTAAATCGCTGCCGTAGCAGCGATTTTTTACCGTTTTGGTTAATATAAAATTTTATATACCGTTTTGGAATTTTTGTAAAAAATTTGTACCCTTTGAGTTTGGACTCCGTAAACCTTATAGTTAGAATCACAAAATATTTGTTCGAACAAAAATTACTCTATAATATATATGTGTGTGATATGTAACAAGGTCAAGTAAAATAGTAGTATCAAGTTTTTATGAGAGGGTTACGTAAGAAGAATTGAAGAATTTTGTAAGAAATAACATTGACTAAAATAAAATGCGTGTTTTTGGGTTGAAAGATGACAACGTTAGAAAATTTTAATAACAAAATTAAAGAAAAAATTCAAAAAACAGAAAATTGAGACGTAAACTTAAATAAATATTGTCTTTGTATATATTAAAGAAATTGGGAATACAAAACAAAAATTGTGTTTAATATCAATAGATTTTTCCTTTTCTCATTCATGATAGAAACCTTAATATATAGAGTCGAAGAAAATAGTTATTTTAGTGTTATCGTATTTTATGATCAAATATGTCCTTTATATTCAACTTTAAAATAAAACTTGAAAACATCACAACTCTTTTAATTTCATTCTGCCTTACTATCTAATAAGTGAAGAAGAATTTGCAAAAAGCTTATATAAATTTAAGTTGTGACAAAAAAATTTTGTTGATAACCTAACAAAACAGTGAAAATGTTATGTTTATTACTAATTATATAATTCTGCATGAATAAAACAAATCATAATTGTAATTAAAATTGTTGAGAGTTGAGACTGACCTACTAACAACCATTCATAATTGAAAAATGAGATTAGTTATCATATGAATTAGAATTAAACATGTGTCTTATCTGTCCAAATTTAACATTTTCTTCTCTAGTGACTTATAAATTATTATAATAAAACTTTATTCGTTAAAAACTTTTTTAAGAGTGGTCACATCAATAAAAATCAATGGCATAATACAAATATATCCTTTAACTTCTCTTTAAATTATATTTATGTTCTTCAATTTTGGGTGTGCATAAGTAGATACTTAAATTTGTATAAAGTTGAACAAATAGACACACATGTCCTATATGTCATCCTACATGTCATTTTTTGTTACATGTGGTGTCCAACGTGCATTTTGCCATATAAAACTGATGTGTTTATTTATTTAAAAGTTGAATAGTTAAAGTGCCTATTTATGCATTATGAAAATTGGAAGTTAAAATTAAAATTTAAAGCCAAATTTGGAATTCAATATATGCATTATGCCAAATCAAAATACTTCCTTCCTCCCACTTATATAACCCTTTCTTTATTTTGAAATTGAAAGATATCAATTTTTAATGATAACTTCGTAAATATTTTAAATATTTTGACTTATTAATTAACATGATTTATATTATTAGAAATTTCATAAGCAAATTACCAATTAAACACAAATTATTTGATTTTCAAAAAATAAAATGTCACGTAAATATCCGTTAGAGTCGCCCAGTGGTTTGAGCTGCATGAAAGTCTCAAATTCGAAATTTCTTGTCAGCGAAAGTAAGAGGATTGAATTTTTGGTTGAGCTCATCACATCGGGCTTATTAATGCGAGTTACCTCTTCTATGTAGTTTGCGAGCTATTGCATAGGATCAGGGGTTTTTCTTGTGCACCTTAAAGGATAGTAACCGCATATTTTCCTTATCATAATTTTAAGAAAAAAAAGTATCACGTAAATTTAAAAACTATTTTTTTTTATAAATATGAAAAAGACAAAGCAAGTTTTATGGCGGTGTGTTTTTCCTAGTGGTAACATGTGTAAGCTCCAATTAAACGTGGCACTTTCAACAGTTTTGTCTCTCTCAAACTCAAAGACCCTTTCTCCATACCTCTGTATACATAAAATATACACTCATTCTATACAAATTCAAACTCTTTATATACACATTTTCCCCCATTTTAATCGGTGATATACTATATCCCTTTTTTTTAAAAAAATAAAAATAAAATTATTCTTAATGGGGACTTTCATCTGAATTTTGAGGTATTTTCTCTGTTTCTTTATCTTCTATGCTTTCATTGATTTTTTTTTAATTTTTTTTTCAGATGCATGAGCTGAAATATTTATTGTGTACTATTTAATTGAAAAAAGTCACGAGTAACGTTTTCTCTGTTCATTTAATTGTTCCAGAATTTTGAATTTATAAAGTTTCTGTTAAGACATTACTAGTTCATTTAATTAATTAATTTTTAACTCTTCAAATGGATTAAATACGTTTCTTTTTAGATATTTGCATCAAATGTGATATTTGTTTTATTTGGATAAAAAAAAGTTGAGTTCTAACTTTGTTATTTCTATGAAATCTATTTTTTGCAGAAAGATACTGATAATTCGGTGAGGATATTTTTTTTTTACTAATTTTTTTTTTTCTGAGTTCTTTGATGATTTTTGGAATTTAGAGATGTTGAGTAATCACTCAATGAATTGAATTTTTGAATTTTTTGAATTTTTTGTTCTTGTCTGCTTATATTTCTCGTGGAATGGAATAAATAAATAAATAAATATATATATATATATATATATATATATATATATATATATATATATATATATATTGTTTAATGCCTGCATGCAAAATTAACTAATAAAAAAAAGTTTATTCAATTTTGATGCAAGAACCTTAATTCTGGAATTGTATTCCTCTTTTTTATTTTTTTTTAATTAATTATGATGTCTCCTTTATATTTAGTTCCATTTTTCTCGAGCCTTTTCATGATCGTGGGGTTTGGATAAGCTTTCGCTTACCTCGATTAAATTTCAGGGGATACGTGTACCTCCTACATGTCGCACTCCTACATGTCGCAGATAACTCTGTCTACCAAGGTTAGGACAAATAGGAAAAATCACCTAGTGTTTTTTTGGTCTCCGCTTAGGGGATATGGATATTTATGTGAAAACTCACAAGAATTCTAATAGATACTAGATCTGCCACCCATAGTTACAGTTATTTCAGTGTTACCCGTGTTAAAATCCGTAAAGTTTAAATCTTGAATCGGCTCAAGCCTAATAAGCTTCTTGAATAGGTCTTCCAGAGGACACTAGAGTTTAGAACTACAATTATTTAAGTGTCAAGAAGTGTTGGATCTGCTCGGGCCTCGGAAGAAGCTTCTTGAATAGGTCTTCCAAACGACATTTACGTTTCGATTTTCATAGTTGTGTGCCTGACATGGCATTTCCACACTTGAATACTTGTTGTTTTCAGTTCTCTTATTCATATTACATTATGGCCAGCCTTAGTAGAAGTTGGTAGCTGCACCTCTTTTCAATCGTGATGACACCCGTAGTTGTGAGCACAGATATAACCATTTCTTAGACTGAGTTCCTCCTACTCTAAAATTATTGTGTGGACGGATCTCTCCACCCTTTTGAGGTATTACTAGCTATTCTGTATCAGCAGAAATGACGAGCAAGTAGTGCCACGGCGATACAAAATGTGACTTGTTGTATGATGGTCGGTGGAGTGCTCTGACTTGATGTGCTCGTGAGTAACTCACTTCATGTTTTGTAGAGCACTGAATATAAAGCCTTTTAGTCTCTTTCTCCCCACATTATAGATTTATAGCATAGAACACATGGTGTGCCACGAGATACTGCTTTGCGCTGCACTTATACACAATTAACTAGTCCAAGTTCCGAAATTTGTTTGGACTTCAAATTATTGCAGTACAGTCAAACAAGGAGCATGTTGTAGATATTGATCCACTTTTTACATAAAATATGCTATTTCTCGTAAACACTTTTTACTGTTCCACACTAATGTGTTTATCTAACTGTTATTATTGCAGCTTGTAATGAGCAACCTTTGTTATATCATAGCATAGTCGCCTATGAGAGCATCTATCATGGCGGTGTCGTCAACGAAGAAAAAGAGTGTCTTTGTTGACAGGGTATGTGAATGCATAGTGGGATTAAAAATCACAAATAATATATTCCCTCTTTTGGAACATCCAAGTTTACTGTATATTGAACTATTGAGGAGCGGAATTGCAGGCAACATGTGGAGTAAAGGTGAAGCAGATCGCTTTTATGGGGATTATATGTACAATTATGTTTTTAATTGTGTATAGGACCACTAACTATCAGTATCAACAAACGGAGGTATGATGGTGCTACCATTTGTTAATTACATAATATTCCGTTTATTTATATGATTGAATGTGAGAAAGTAGAAATACGTTATATTGTGCCCGAGAACTATAAAACCAGCCACATTCCTGATAATCATACTTCCCTGTGTACCTTTTCAGATGGAGTCGAAATCGGATCCATTTTATTCTTCAAAGGTAGTTGCATTTTTGCTCTTCTTTATATATAAATTTGTCCGACGCTTATTAGCTTCCTGTTCTTGATGAGCTGAAGTATTTTATGGATAACAGTTTGTATCGATTGTCACTCTAATGCGTTCTGTTCTTGCATCCAGGATTCTGATGTAGATATTACAAGTTTCAACAGTTTGCCTCGTGGTATTATCCACGCGAGTTCGGATCTAGAGTTAAAGCCTCTTTGGTCTACAAGTAATTCAAAGTCCAAGGTGTTTCTCTACTCATTAAGTGTTGAATAAATATAGCATCCTCCTTTAGTATCTCTTATTATCATTGTTACTATTTTTTCTCTTCTGCTCAGTTTTTCCCCCTCCATGTTACCCTTTTCAGGGTAGTGTTTCTAGTTCTCGTAACCTGTTGGCAATGGCAGTTGGTATTAAACAAAAGAAGAATGTCGATACTCTTGTCCAAAAGGTATAACATCTTACTCGTCTTTGTTTCGGAAAACTTGTAATTGACTAATCTTTTTTCTGATTTTCAGTCATGTCTGATGCGTGATTTACTTCAATTCAGTTTCTTTCAGAGAATTTTACAATCATCTTGTTTCACTATGATGGACATGTTGATGGCTGGTGGGATCTCAAATGGAGTAAAGAAGCCGTTCATATTGTTGCAAACAACCAAACTAAATGGTACGAACATCGTGAATGATTTTGAATTAGCTGAAGTGTGTGTAGTTGAACACGGCGACTTCTGTCTTCCTAATCCCGTGGGGAGATCAAGCAGGCTGATATTCACTATGACTGGAGGGGGTGGGGGTCTTTAGTATCTTAATTTGCGGACGAGTGATTGTTCTGCTCTTCAATAGAAACCGTGCAGAGTAGTAGTCGGGGTTTCCATTGCTGGAAGTGAGTCTGTTAATAACCTCTAATGCGTTTGATGTTGAAAAATTAATTGAAATACAAATCTCGTATTCTCTCTACGATTGGAACCCCTCCTTTTATGCTGAACTTTCTTCTCGTGAAAATTACGATCAGCTTGTAAACTTGTGAAGTAGTAGAACTCATTGGTACTGTTGTGAATTCCTTTTTACGCAGGTGGTTTGCAAAACGGTTCTTACATCCTGCTGCTGTTTCCATATACGATTACATTTTCCTTTGGGATGAAGATTTGGGCGTGAAGAATTTCCATCCTGGAAGGTGAAATGCTTGCATAAAATATGTCCTAATTTACATATATATAATCTTCAGATATACATATTTGATATAAGTTTTTAATTTAATCCTGGTGAACTTTTGTTTTTATAGTTCAATCAACTTTTGCTGGATGTTAATTTTTTTTCCCATCAGGTACCTCAAAATCGTTAAATCAGAAGGACTTGAAATTTCCCAGCCAGCCTTGGACCGGAACTCAACTGAAATACATCATAGACTCACGATAAGAAGCAAGAGAAAAAGGTTCCACAGGTTGAGCTCTTATAATCCGACTCCTCAAATTTAATGTTTTGGAATATTTTGGGCGAATATTAATGCACTTCTTATTTAAACAGACGAGTGTATGATAGCAGAGGTAGTACAAAATGCTCAGGTGAAAGCGAAGGTCCTCCATGCAGTGGGTGAGCTTTATACAGTTAATACAATTGTTATGAGCCGTGTGCATTTGTCGATCTGGTTAAGCTTTTGCATTCTCCTCGACATTAATTAATATAATTTGGATAAAATCTAGCTTCAAGTGTGTGTTGAATTTGATGATGTCTTTTTGAGTGTAATATCTACGGGAATGTGTATCATCCATACTCTTTATCTGCAGATTTGTGGAAGGGATGGCTCCAGTCTTTTCAATATCTGCTTGGGTGTGTGCTTGGCATCTTATACAGGTAAACTTCCGGTTCTGTCGGAGCTGACTACAGTTCGTGTCGAGATAAAAAGTAATTTTTGTTTAAGCTAACTTAATATTCGGAGGATTGTTCTGAGGGCAATGCGTTAGCTAAAATGCAACCGTTAACTATATCATCGTGAAATTGTGCACTTGCTAATCTTCATGACTAGCTGCTTTCCATTTCCAGTTCTGTTCCAAACGTTGTGGGATTACGTTCTACACTGTCTCATGCTGAGGAATTGTCAGCTTGTTCATTATTTTACCTGCTTTCGTTTTCAACGCATGTACTGATTCAAGCCTACTGTAACTGACTTCTGGTTACTGATTCTTCCTATCAGAATGATCTCGTTCATGGATGGGGAATGGACATGAAATTTGGTTATTGTGCACAGGTTAGATCACTTCTTTGTGACTTCTTGGTTTTACTTCAGTTTAATTTCACTAGTTAAAACGGCGTAATACATAAATATGGCCTTTTAACTTGGCTTCGAATCACATTCATGCCCTTCAACTTTGGATGTGCACAAGTAAACACTTAAACTTGTATAAAGTTGAACAAACACACACACATGTACTACATATCATCCTATATGTCTTTTTTTGTTCTACGTGGTGTCTTACGTTACGTGTATTTTGCCATGTAGGACTCATGTGTTTATTTATTTAAAAGTTGGATAGTTAAAGTTCCTGTTTGTGCATTATGAAAGTTGGAGGTCAAAGTTAAAATTTGAAGTCAAGTATAGTGTCCAATATATGTATCATGCCCGTTAAAACATTTACAATTTCATCTTTTCATACTAAACCGTCATTTACATCTAAGTCAAAACCTTATGAATTGTCCGTCAACGGCTTAGCTTTTATCGATGAAGAGGGCAGCTTTTTGTGTGTTAACGGCGAGCTATGTATTAGTTTCTGGAGAGTTGCTCTCATTTAAGCTATTTAACGGGATTGAAGAATTCTGTTTAGTGTGCTGTCAATTATTATTTGGAAGTAGTGGATGCATACATGATTCTAATTTATGTGGAACTTGAAATTATTGTAGGGGGACCGAAACAAAAAAGTCGGAGTAGTTGATAGTGAATTTATTGTCCACCAGGGCATTCAAACATTAGGAGGGCCATCTCTGAAGAAGGTAACCTTCCGTTACTGTATCCGTTTTAATTGGAGTTTTAAGACACTACTTTGTTGTTCTCTCTGTTTGTTATCATGTCGTATATAATTGCATTCAGGTTCTTATTCAAACTTCCGTGTAGGATGATATTTAGACACATATAATACATACATAAGACACTTTAACATGACCTCAGCTAGCAACGGAACACTCCCAACTTTGAGTATGCACATCTAGACACTTCAACTCGTCTCCATTGTATCAGTATCATCAATCTACCTTCAAAATTGACGTGCCATGTCAGCATCTGATGCCACGAGACACAATAAGGACGAGTAGGAGTGTTTAGTTGTAGGTTCAAGTGCCTACATGTGTGTTCCCAAAGGTAGACTGCTTAGTTGCCAACCGGGGCCAAGTTTGAATGTTTGTTTATCTATTACTGATAGAGTTTAAGTCGTATTTACTATATTTACTCGATCTGTTCAAGTTCTATGTTCTATATCGACACAATCGTTATAAATTAATTACTGGTATATAACTATGATAAGCATTTTATAATTGGTAGTTAAATAAAAACAGTAATTACACTTATCGCACAAGAATCTTTACACTGCAGTGTGTATAACTTTAAAACTCTTACCGATATTACGACTTTGTATGCTTGTTTCTATTGCACCACTAAAATTTGTTCATGTTTGTGCAGCGTTCAAATCTTGAAGAGCCTACGAAGGTATGTGACATCCTACTGCTCCTTTGCTTAAGCAGTTTGAGAAATTTTCGACGCTTAACTTCTGCTGATTGCATACTTTCGTTTGATTTCTTTTCTTGGCCTACAGAGACATGTTGTTGACGTGCGATCAGAGGTAAGACGTTGCTTCTGTCCTTCTTGAGTTACTACACATTTTCAGAAAGAAATAGAATTGGTTATGATTTGCAATCACAGAAGACACTGCAGAGTTTTTTTTTTCAATTGTATTTACATGGTGCAGATTCGACGACAGTCTATGTATGAGCTACAAATATTTAAGGAACGGTGGGAACGAGCTGTGGAGGAAGACAAGAACTGGGTGGTGGATCAAGTTAAAGCGATCAGACGAAGACGTAAACGACGGCGCAAACAAATACCAAAATCACAGGTTAGCTAAGGTAATGTTGTTTTAGCGATAATCAGAGATACGTACAATGTCTTGATCAAAGATTATAATACGAGGCTATACACTGAACCCTGAGTGTATGTCAATATTTTTCGCTGTGTCATTTCCGACTCCCACGACCACGCAGTTGCAAGGGAACTTGTAAATTGTTACTGTATAGGCCTATTGAATTTCCATATAATTAGTTCATTGTTATGATGGTTGTGGCAACTCCATTTTTGCCTAAACGATTTTCGTTACCGATTCTTGTAGTACTTTTCTGGGGATTGGCTGATTCCCCAGAATTGAGATGTATATTTATTTGCCAGGTTACAAGTATTGTACACTTGTGTCCATTTACGTATAGGGAAAAAACTTACTCGCACACGATTAGGTTCGAACCCGTGTACATAACAAGGGTTCAAACTATGTTGTTTCTATATACTAGACTAGACACTGGTGCCTGTGCTAGCACAAATCAAATATTAGTTCTTTCTTTATCTTAATTTTTTTTATCTTAATTTATCTGATATAGATAGAATTCGGAAAGTCCAACTCAAATTTTAATATGATCTTCGGGTATTTTAAGTTATTAATTATTGTGATTATAGTATCACAAATTTTAAATAATATATGTTACTCTCCCGTTTAAATTTATATGATACTTACTTTTTAGAATCTATAAAAAAAATTGTCTTTTTGTTTTAATTTTTTTAATTATGATCTATATTACTTTTATGTCATTTCTAAACAATATATGTTACTAATATATCCATACTTATGTGATTACTTATTTGGGGGTCAATCGCACCTTTTGTATGTCTGTTAAATGTTTAAGGTTGTTAATCGTGATTTACAATTTTTACGTAATTTTTGAATAATATATATTGCAGTAAAACCTTTATAAATTAATATATGTGAAATAGAAATTTTATTATTTTATAGCGATATTATTTCTGGGAAATTGTATATAATAACCAAAATAAATAGAGTAGCTAGGGTTTGATTTAATTGTGTTCCAAACGTTTGTAGAAAATTGTCAGGCGTTTTTCTCTCAAATATCTCGCTCGTCACTCTCTTTCGATTTTTCGCTCGCTTCCTCATTTTTTGTGCGAACACATGTATAAAAATTGTTTCTAATTGTATAAAGCATAGAAAATTGTATAAATTCATAAATTTTTGTTCCCCTCTCTTCCCTTTTCCAGATATCGCTCGCCACCCTTGCGTTTCTCACTTAGCGAAATTTATAAATTGCATTTGTGTAAAGCGTGGAAAAATTGGATATACACATGCAAGTACATATATTTTCGTTCTATACACTTATAATTATATAATAAAAATACTCATCTGCCCATTTTTTTTTGTTTTTCTCTCTTTTTCGTTTTATATGAGCCACTTTTATAACGAGGGGTATATCAGCTCCAAATGACAAAGTTGAGGGGTATATCAGACCCTTTTCCCATAAATTAATATTTATTAGTTTAAAGAATGGTTTGAGATTAATGAGGTTAATTTTGATTATGACAAATTGAACCAACAAAGATAAAAATTGTGGATGCTACCAATTTTGCAATTTCTACTTGGACAAGAAATGTTCAGCAAGAGATTGTTAGATCGAAAATAGGCAAGTGTAAATGTGAAAATTAGCAAAGTATATCTTGAAAGATCACGAGTAAGAAGACAACGAGAAATATATAAAAAGACACAGATTTAACGTGGTTCGATCAATCGATTTACATACACAAAGGAGAAAGTACAAAATATAGAGCGAAATAACCTCAATCAATTCACTCGGAATACATGGGAGGTTAACACAAGTGATAACGTATCAAGTTTGTGACTCATAAATTTTTTTCCTAACCAAAACCTTCAAAACCTTTAAGACTACAGCGTGAATGTTGATAAAGTTAGAAGAAAAATGCATCTATTTAAAGAGCTCTAACCTTTTTCTACCAGAAAAAAAAATTAGTCACTTCAAAATCTTTTCTTAAAAGCAGAATCTATTTATGGTAAGAAATCAAGGCAAATAAACTCCAACAGAGATAATATCAAATTGTTTTCAACACTGTAAAATTTATTCGGAGGATGTAATCTCAAAGAATATAATTTGGATACTCACTTGTGAAAGCGTTATTCATAAACTTGAAGTCACCGGGAGCAATTTACTTACGATACTTAGTTGACATTCATAAAGCATCTAATGAATTATGAGTTAAATCCATCCTGTTTAGCAGAAAGACGGATATTCCTTGCTCATCAGACAATCACTTATTCACAAACTTCGTGTGGGGAAAATAGTTTTCATTTCCCATCTCATGGAAAACCCTTTTCGTGTAACGACCTGTTTAGTCGTTTTGAGCAGCAGATTTTATTCTGGAAAAACTGTCTTGGTCGACGGATCCCACGACGGACCGTCATGGGCACGACGGACCGTCGAGGGGGTTTCGTTCCAAAACACTTAGAATTCTGAAATTTGGGTACTGAAATCGACTCTCTGAACTTCGTGACGGAATGGCAGGACGGACCGTCGTAGGCACGACGGACCGTCACAAATCTTTCCACAGAATTAACTCTCTGAACTTTGTGACGGACCTGCAGGACGGACCATCACAGCCATGACGGACCGTCACAGGCTGCGTAACCCAGACTGGGTCGGATTTCTATTTAAAAGTTTTAAGGGACGTTTTGGACTATTCATGCTTATAATTATAAAGTTAGTGGATTAATATTAATAATTCAATTTCTTGGGGGTTAAAGGAGATAACCTTGAAACAATTAGTGAGTTATTTTATCATCTTTTATACTTAATTATATGACAATTAGGGTAAAAGAAAGAGGGTTTGAATAAGAAAAATAGAAAGAACAAAGAGAGGGAGAATCGATCGAGAAGAGAGGAACGAAGAGGATAGCAAAACTTTGGGGAATTTGCTTGCTTGATCACGAATCTTCGGTGGAGGTAGGTTATGGTTTATGCTATTCGTAGTAAACTCTTAATAGTGAATGATATGTGTTGGGTAGTAATTATAAAGTCTTCTATATGCTTAATTGTGTGCTTGCATGATGTGATTATATAATTGTGATGAATTAGCATGATGAGGCTATTGAATCTTAAATCCCAAATTTACTTTATTAATGATGATGCCTTGGTATAAAAGAAGGCTTGATGAACTAAAGAATGAGAATGATGATGCCTTGGTATAAAAGAAGGCTTGATGAATTAAAGTAATAGAGGATCGTGTGCCACGTTCCTGTACCAGGATAGTATATGGATCGGAGTGTCACGTTCCGACACCAGGATAGTATATGGATCGGGTGCCACGTTCCGGTACCAGGATAGTATATGGATCGGAGTGTCACGTTCCGACACCAGAATAGTATATGGATCGGAGTGTCACGTTCCGTCACCAGGATAGTATATGGATCGGGTGCCACGTTCCGGTACCAGGATAGTATATGGATCGGAGTGTCACGTTCCGACACCAGGATAGTAGTAGTGGAGCGGAGTGTCACGTACCGACACAAGAGGAATAAAGATAATGAAATCTTGAATTATGATAATATACTAAATCTTAAAGAACTAATTCCCAAATGAGTATGATGGGGAGGCGTGAGTCCTCATTGATCTGCTTGGTGTTGTGACCAAGGGTTATGGTAATTGTAAATGTCGCATGTTAAGAATATTAGTTGATTTTATGTTATTATCTGATATATATTGTTTTCTATTTTGAGTTGGCCGATGATACCTACTCAGTACTTGTGCCTTGTACTGACCCCTACTTGTATTTGTTTTTCTTTGTTAATTGTGGAGTGCAGCAAACGTGCCATCGTCTTCAACTCAACCGCAACTCTAGCCAGTCTTCATCAAGCCAGATTTCAGGGTGAGCTAATGCTTCTAGCTTGGACTGGATCTTCCTCTTCATGTCTTGATGCCTTGAACTTCCGGCATGGACTAGCTTTTTATTTATTTTAGCTTCTTAGATACTCTTAGATTTAGTAATTTGAGGATAGATGTTCTTGTGGTGATGACTTCCAGATTTTGGGGATAATGATTGATAAATTTTAGAAGTTAATTAATTTATTTCGTTAATGAGTTTTAAGTCTTCCGCATTGTATTTTGTTCAATATGTTTGGGTTTAGATTGGTTGGTTCGCTCACATAGTAGGATAAGTGTGGGTGCCACTCGCGGCTCGTTTTGGGTCGTGACATTTCGCTCCGCTTAGCCTTATCCCCCTCTAGGGGTATTTTAGTGATAGGTTCTATAGGAACTGGATGATCCTATTTGGTCAAATACCTAGCGACAACTCCTATGTTTCTTTCATTACGGTATTTCTGAATTTAAGTTCCTGGATAACAAGTCTAAAGGTTTTCTTCTTGATGAGATCGATATTGATGATAGTGACGATAGTGATGATAGTGAGAATCTTGATGCTAGTGACGATATCATGATTAATGATCTCGGTTATCACAATAAAATGAATGTCAATAACTTGTTGGATTATTTGGGTGAAAGTGAGACATGCTCAGAGGTTCATAGCTTAGAAGAAGTTGTGGATGCCATTGAAAAAAATAATGTTGCTGATGATACTATACCTTTGGAACATTTCACGTAAGAAAACACTTATCGCATCTAGAACTCTTTACAATTTTATGGTGTAGATGAAAAGACAACATCAGAGCTCTTGGATGCAGTAAGACAGTTAGAGATGCTTCAACTAGATTTTATTATAAGAAAAAATATAACACAATAATATTATATTTCACTAAATTGTCTTAGATATATTTTTACTTTTAAATAATATTTATTAATTTATGATATTAATAGAATCATATATTTATAAAGGGTTCTTTTGAAAATATGTTATCTTATCGAAATTGATGATTTTTTCTACTAGTGCAAATCGAAATCAAAGAAAAATATTATTTTAGAGAGATTATTAATTTATCGAGTATTAATTTATAGAGACTTTATTGTACTTAAATTGTCCTCTGGTATCTTGTACATGTAGAATTTCGTCAATCACATGTTAATAATTGAGATTTTGCAATGTTTTTTACGTATTTTAAAATTTTAATGATAGAGGTTATTTTTTTAATTTTATTTTATGTGATGACGATAGATTAATTTTAAGAATCATTCGATCATAGAATATCTTTTAAAAATATTGTGAATTGTTAATTATCATAATTTATAGTATATTTTACATAATTTTTGAATAAATAAAAAATAAAAAATGGGACAAATAAATTAAAACGGAAGAATCAGAGATGCCATAAGGGTGGTCAAGCAAGCTTGTTGACGTGTTGTTTGCTTGAGAACCTAAAATCCCTCTCATAAATACAAGTAGAAAATATAGAGAAAAAAGGGTCACTACTAGGATTCTTCTTATGGTTTAAAAAATCAAATCAAATTGTAATTTAGATCAAAATTATTGAAAAAATTGATATTTAAATTGGTTTGTTTTAAAAATTTGAAAATTGATGCTATTTGGTCTGATTTGATTTTAGTTTTGCTAAAGAACGTGCAAAAATAACTAAATTAAATAGATAAATTATATATATAAGTTTATAATTATTTATAAATAAAACATAAATGTCTTGTTAAATTTGAATTAATTTAAGTTTTAACTTTATTATTTTTTCAAGCACAACACTTTAGGTTAACTATAATCGTTCCAAATTCAAGTCCATTAGAATTCATTCTAGTCTTTAGTTACCTTACTTCACATAAAATAGTCAGATTTTTTTAAATTAAATCATTTTGTTCGTGTTATAATAACTTTAATATGCTTAATTGCTTAATAGATCCAACAATAACTTTTTTGTAAATTATTTATGCATTAGATGTTTGTGTTTATCGAGATACGTACGTTCTAAAAAAATTACTTTCAAATCGAATAAACTAAAAAAAATAAATCAAATCGACAATAATTAAATTGGTGGTTGTGTTTTTCGTTTGGTCACTTAAATAGAAAAAAAAATGATCTTGTCAAATTGCGTGTGTTATTTTTAGATTTATATTGCAAAAAATGCAGAATTTTTATAAAAGCATATATAAAATTAACAACAAATTTGTGAAGATCTATTTTATGAAATAAATTCCTCCTTTGCTACTATTATTAATTTTTTTATGAAAGATTGTACAGTGGGGCATAAGGAACAAATCAATGTTGGATGTCACTTTTATTGAAAAGTTGAAAATATAGAAAATTTCACAATATGGTACTATGAATTTAAGAAAATTAAGTTCCACGAGGTTGGTTGTCGATCATTTAAATTTTAAACGAATGGTCTATCGATTTTGAAATATTACATTTCTTTAGCTGTTGTAGCCATATTGTCGATTTAAGACCTCAAGTGATCTATCGATTTTGAAATATCATTTTAGACTTAATGTATATGTTGGGAAAATATATAATATATTTCTCAATTTTGACATTTAGAGTTGAGAGTAGCTCACATATTTTTTATATTATTGATTCCCTCACCATGTTCTTTTCCTAGACAAAATTAAAACGATGGTATATATCATTGTTTCCAAGGTAAAAAGAAAAATGTATCGAAACCATCCCTAATTTGGCACTTCATCCCTGAACTATTAACGTCCTTAACTTCTTTATTTGACTAATTACAACATTAAGGAAATACATCTCTAAATTTTCATCAAGTTTAAGAGTGTTAACACTTTTTTTTTATTCTTATTAACAAACTCAATTTTTTTACAAAAATTTGAGACTACCTGTTATGTGATGTGGCAAATCAAATATATATATATGATATATTCAAATTTAGCTAGTCAAGTAAAAAGGTTCTTACTATTAACGATTCATAAACGAAATTATTTCCCTTGAGAGTAAAAGCTGAAATTAGTAGTGCCCCTTCTGTTAGGAAAGAGTGCTTAATTAGGAGTAATTATTTTTATCACTATTCTTGGACCAAAGCTAATATTTCTTGGATTTATTTTTATTTGTCCATTATCTTTAAAATACATTAAAAATAAAGAAAAATTACAGAAATCTCACCTATTGGTTTATTTATCATCATTATTTTATTTAAATTTTTACAAATCTCTGAAATCTCTTGTTTTTGCGCATTAAATTAGTGTATCTCGCACATTAAATTAGTGTATCTTGCACATCAGATTAGTGTATCATGTATAAAATGTACATCAAATTAGTGTATCACGTATAAAATGTAAGACATCTTACTTAATGACTAATGTATCTTGCACATCACATTAATATATCAACGTTTATTGTATTAATTTGAAGAATTTTTGTAATTATAAACCCCCACCCCCACTCCTACCCCTATCTCTCTCCCAAAAATTTCAACTACATAGAGAAGACTTTCTTTTTTTCTCTCTCTAGAATGGTATAACTCCCTTGATTTTTCTCCATTTGATTTCACATTTTTTGTATAAAATAGCCCCCAAAATTTGAATAGAGACTTCTCCTTTCTTCCTTGGCTCTTAAGCTTTGTCAGCTATTTGACTATTCAGATCTCAGCTGAGTTTCTGGTGGCAGCTTTTCTTGGAGCAAAAAATTGAGACAGTAACAAAACTTTGCTGAAATGGCTAACCATTATGATCGCAACCCTTTTGCTGAAGAAGAAGAAGTTAACCCTTTTGCTGTAAGCTCTCCTTTTTTTCTGTTTTTTTCTTTTTAAAGAAAAAAGGTGGATGGGGGTGATTGTTTTATGTATGTGGAACTAAAGTTCAAGTCTTTTTCCTAATGGGTTGTGATATTGACTGATTTCTTGATAGTGTAAGACTTGAAATTGACTTCACTGAATTGGGTATTTGGGGTTTTAATCTTTTGTTTTATGGTGTAACTGTATGTTTAGGTTCTATGTTTGGTACTCATTTGTTAATGTGTTGTTCTTTGTTGATAAGTTGGAATAACCTTGCCTGTTTTTGAGTGTTTTCGAGTTTATGAGGTGATTGTTGTGTGAACTTTTGGGTCATAAACCTTTGACTAGGTTCTTCTAATTTTAATTTTTATCGATATGATGTTTTAACTAACCAAATTCGATTAATATTGTGAAGAATCGAACTACAGCTAACCACCACAATTCATACAAAAATGAAATAGCACATTCTGATAAGGATTCAACACTTACACGCAAAAGCAATTAAACAAAGCTAAATTAGAAATGCGCAGATCCACGATTGTCTCTCAGTGTGATCACTTGAAATGAGTAATGCATCATACCTGAAGATGAGAGTAACACTATTAGCTGCACAATTAGGAGATTTCCATGGTTTATGATGAAGTATAAAAATTAGGAGTTTAGAAGAGATAAGGAAGAAGATGAGAATAGGGAGAAGTTGGATTTAGTTGAGAGTGAGAAGAGCATGAGAAAAGATCATACCGTATTCATTGCCTACTCCTCCTGATGAAACTGTATTTGCATGCATTTTCCCCTTCTGACATGAGCCGTCCCCTCATTTTAATCACAACCGTTCATTCTTCTTTAACTAACTCTTATACTGATCCTTATTACCCTGTGAATCCATTTGTTAATTAACCTCCATACGCTGCCGTTTTAGAGTGTAATGACTCAGCTAACTACAATAGAAATCTTGGCTCTGTGGATGATTTTGCCTCGTGCTGTTTTATCTTTGGAAAGGGTTTAGAAATCTTTGTCAAAAAAGTGTTATTGGGGTGTACATTTTCAGGAAAGAGTTCAATAGAGAAAACAGAGAAGAGCTGAATTGTTTGGCCGATGCTGTTGTAGAATCGGTCTGTTTTACGTTATAAGAATATGAGCAGAAGGTCCTTTCTCTGTGATTTGATTTCTATTTTTTTGTGCGACTAACTATACAATTTAATTCTGAAAGTATTCACTAGTAGGAGTAGTAAGTATCAGAATGTCATTTTAGTGGTTAATTCCCATCCCAACGCATTATTCTCATTAGATTTGACAAGTATATGCAATTTAACATGAAACTTGGCATAAATATTAAAGGTTGTATGAAGTGTTAGGTTACTCTCTACCAGATTTGATAATGTTAATCATCAACACGGTTTTGGAGAATCTTGGACAAACTCTACCATCATATGTGAATCAAGAACCTTCTTTTTGAGAATGAAAAAAAACATTTTTGAGAAGGAGAACCTTCTAATCTTGATGTATGTTATTGAATGTATATCCTTTATCTATAATTACAGAACTACATGAAATGATGCCGTTATGTCATCAAGACTTCAAACCCTTGTGTTAAAGCAGTTCCTTTTAGGTCTTGATAGTTGGCTAATTTATCTTCTGATATTTAATTTGCAGGATGGAGGAGGAAAATCAAAAGGGCAATCAAAATTTAGTGGAGGCGCATTTTATACCACAGTGAGTTAGACGGGCAGTAACCTGTGTTTGTCTCTCTGGGATATAATGCACTTATTTAATGAAAGTTTGTTTACGCTGATCCCAGCTAGTTTGGGACGGTAGTTGATTAACTAAAATTTGCTTACAAGTTGTATGCGATATTCAGAGCAGCATCATACAAAGGCATCCCGTCATCATAAATGTCAATTGTACAAAAAATGTGCAAAAATGCAAAAGTTCCATTAATGCAATGGATTCCTTCTCTCTTGAACATGAGCTTCTATTCGATATGGTTCACACCATAGCAAGATAATTTCTTCCAAGCTCTACTTTCATGCTTCTCTTTTGTATTTCCAAGCTGTCAATTTTGTCTAAGGTGTCGCACTTCGTGGCGGAGCCAAGAATTTGGCGAAAGGTGTGCAAAATCAAATACACTCTAATTTGTAATCTCTGTACACCACATAATTTACCGGCGAAGGATGTGTTTCTGGCCACCCTTTGCCTAAACTGGCTCCACCCATGCCGCTTAACCTGATCAATTCCAGACAAGTCCTGACATATTCCAGCAGCTGTTATTTAGGTATAGAAATAGATATTTCAGCCTTTAGTTAGAGCCAAAATCTCTAGAAAGACATGGGTATAATTGCATAGGGTTGTATTTTCGTTTTGTTTTCTTATATATTCAGTAACCCTCCCCTCTGCTCTTAGGGAAGGGGTAAAAAAGAGAGACTGAGAAAGAGAGGTAAATATTAGCATTGCCTTAATTGATGATTTCTGTTTATTTCCTTTCATATTCGTAATGCCTCCTCTCTTCGGGGAGGGAAATGAGGGGGTAACGAGAGGGTAATCAGTAGCTTTGCTTTAGCTGATTCCGTAGTTTTACGCTCTATGTCTCTATCTATAATTTCTTGAAGAGCTTTGTTTCAATTCAACACATATTTTCTTTGCCGTGAAATGTATTCATTGGGGACCTCAGAGTCCTTCTGTGGATAAAATATTTTACCCCTTTTTCTTGATCCATGCTAATAAATCTATCCTCTTTTCACTTTCAGAGTAGTGTTCCTCCAGCAACAAACTCAAGACTTTCACCCCTTCCGCATGAACCTGCTGATTTCTATGATCGTGATGTGCCTGTTGATATTCCTCTTGATAATTCTACGGTAGTTTCAACTTTTGACTGTGCTTAGCTATCAACTCATTTTATCATATTTAACATCTATTATTATGATTTTTATTTTAAGTTAAGTCACTCTGAATTATAGGACTTGAAAAAGAAAGAGAAGGAACTACAGGCTAAGGAGAATGAATTGCGAAGGAGGGAACAGGTACACATGATTTTTGGTCTAATTTGTACTTGTAGTTCTGCGTCTTTTTCAGGAGTCCTGTTGCTTGATTAGTTGTTACCAGCTTATTCTGCAAAAAAAAAACAGTTTTCTTTGGACTTCTTATGTTCTATGAGATTATGGTTTACTCTTTTGTTGTGTAGACATTCTTACTGTCGTCTGAGGGCGATTTTTCAATTTGTCAAATCAGAAACTCTTTCAGGCCCTATATTTCACTTGGTTTGACAGTTTGGTTTGGTTCTTTTGAGGAACTTGTCTTCAAGCCTCCTATGCTCTGCAAAAAAGATGAAGCAGTCATCCCCTGGCCATATAAATTTCATTATAATATGTCTCTTGTGTCTGAATCTTTTTGGCTTTTCTTCTTCTTTTTCTACCAGTTGAAATCGTTGTTGATCAGTGTATAATGCAAGTGGAAAAATGTTCTCTCCTTCCATATTACCAGCAGCTCATGTTTGCTTGGGGTACAAATGTCATTATTCCCTGATTTGGTTTGTTGATGACACGCAGGAACTGAGACGAAAAGAAGAGGCTGCTGCAAGAGGTATTTCCTTTTTCACCTATCTTTATCCAATTATCACTCGTGTTCTTTTACAATCGCTAGATTTAAACATGAAGTTATTTCTGTCTGGTGATTTTGTTGACATCTAAACAAGGAATTTAAAGGGAATAGACATGAAAAAAAAATCCAAGTACTTGGATGAAACAAAAATGAATGAAAAACTTTCCTGATTATTCCTTCTTATCATTATCATTTGTCATTGGTCTGTCCAAAATTACTTATGAAAAAAATAAAGAGAACACTCCCCTTTCTTCTTGTTCTTGGTCATTTTTTTATATTTGTTAAGTATAAGCTAGAGTGATTTAAAAAAAGAAAAAGGGGAATCTTTTGTTCCAATAGAAGCAGAAGTGATGTGGATTATTCAAGAATCAAAGTCGATTTGCTTTATAAAAAGAAGATATCAATGAACTTCTAGGAAATGGTTTCACGGGTTTCAATCTATTGTCCTTTGGCGCCAGCAAGCTTTTGTAGGCATGAATCAGGTAGTTTTCTTTTCTCTTCAAACTGATTAGAAGTGGGGCAGTATTTCCTCCTACATATGAGTAGGGAGATCCTCTACTAAGGTATGATTGTGAACATTATTGACGTCAGGCTTTTCGGATTATGTGTGACAACTGACAAGTGAAAAGCTGCCCCTGAGAGAAATAAATGAAATCCAAAGTGAGTTCCGTGACCGAGTTGGTCATTTCTGTGGCTCGGTGTAGCTTTAAGTAATGTGGATCTTATGTTTTTTTCTATGCATTTGCAAGTTTAATTTTAAAGGTTAGACGGTTCAAATGTCTATAAATGAAACTTATGAAAGAAAATGTTACATGGTTCAGATATTTAATGCAGTACATTACAATTCCTCTATTCTCTCTGATTGCAGCTGGCATTGTTATTGAGGTGAAAAATTGGCCTCCATTCTTCCCAATTATCCATCATGATATTGCTAATGAAATACCAGTTCATTTGCAAAGGCTGCAATATGTTGCGCTTACTACCTTTTTGGGTATGTCAACTCTGCCTCTCTATATGTTTGGTTCTTCTAGTTTGAAGAACCTTATGTCACTTTCTTCTTATTGATTTTCTTTCTATCATGCTACATTTAAGACTTAATAACTGTTGCACTCGGACAGAAAAAAAAAAACTGACAATCCAGCATCTTTATCTTTTCTCAAAGACAAGGAGATTTGGAACCTAAAGCTGCATTTGACTTCCATTTGATACATTTAATTTACCTAGTAACAAAAAGCTTCAGAAGTAAAATGTCGTCTTTTAATTTGTGGCAGTGAAGTGGGAAAAGGCAACACTATCACTATCCAATGCAAGGAAATAGACGAGTGAGAAAATTAGCTTATGGATAAGTTGTGCAAAATCTAGATTTCTTTCTCTCTGCTCCCCCCCCCCCCCCCCCAAAATTGTCCTGCAAAACCTTCCAAGTAATAAGTAAAAATTAGAAAGAGCCTGTTTAAGACTTGTAGCAAGAAAACTTAGAATTGGATGTAGTCTATCTTTTTCCTTTAGATCAACAGTTCAACTATTTTCTATCATGAAAAGCATAATCAGAACAAGCATTTTTTTCCGTCATCTTGTCCATATTTTCTGGCAAGACCTTCAAGGTATTATTTCAGAAACTGCCTATATTAGTCTCTGTAGCAAGTAAATTGAGGTTTGGTGAAATTTCTTGTGCTTATTGTCTTCCCCTTCGCCAGCAGTTTTAATTATTTATTAACCATTCACTGTGCTAATCAACACAAACTTTTCTACATCCTGTGAGATCTCTGTTGCTCCTGTCCTGATTAGATATCCGATGATGGTGACAGGAATTTGTGCTTGCCTTTTATGGAACATCATTGCTACCACTACAGCGTGGATTAAAGAAGGAGGTTTGTCTGATTCAGCATTCTACATGTCATTGATGACTTATTTATGGAGCTAACTTTTAGTTTTTGGCTTTAGATGTAAAGATCTGGTTCCTTTCAATTATTTACTTCATATCGGGGGTTCCAGGAGCCTATGTACTGTGGTATCGTCCTCTTTATCGTGCTTTCAGGTAAATTTTCCTTTCTATTGGGTAACTCAACATTTACTTTCAGATTAAATCACCCACTTTTTGAAAGCAGTAATCCAAGTTGTCAGTTGAATAATGGCTATGTTGCTGAAGTAATATAGTTTATAAGTTTGATAGTGTAGCAGAAAATCTCGTTCGTTATTAAGACCTTGTGGGTTGGTCGAGGATGATCTATATCCTGGATCACAGCATAAAAGTTTAATCCCATGTCTAACTCCCTCCTGTGCTATTTCACTTTTTTTTTCTTTCTTGCATAGGAATAACACAAATATTTTGTCGCAGAAATGAGGGTGCTATGAAGTTCGCGTGGTTTTTCTTGTTTTACTTGGTAAATTCTTTTTTAACTTTATCTCCCATTAAGTTGGTGAATTCAAAGATGTCTTACATTTTCTTTCTGTGTACAGCTTCACATTGCATTCTGCATCTTTGCGGCTGTTGCTCCTCCAGTAGTTTTCCGCGGAAAATCGCTTACGTAAGTTCTACTTTGCATTTGACTTGATGGAGAAGTATGTTTGAATGCATTTTTTAGATTTCCTTCCAGATGCTGAACACATGATTCCATATAGGAGAAAATTCGTAATCTAATTCAAGGGATTAGCTGGGACAAGCTTTTCGCTTTCTTTTAGCTAATTGCTGCTCGATTTGTCTAGATTGTTGCTATTATTGTCTGTTTCCAGATCTGATCTTTTACAATTTGTTAAACAGAGGCATTCTACCTGCAGTAGATCTCATCAGCAAACAAGTTCTTGTTGGGGTATGTTTTCACAAATTATCCGCGTACTCTACTATCTCAAACGCATCCCCCCCACCCCCACATACACACACAAGCCCCGCGCCTAGTCTAATCAGTTAATTAATTTCAAAAACAAAACTAAGAGCATGAAATAACCTGCCCAACTGGTCTTATAAAACATCGAATATCACTTACAAGTTGCTGGAGTCTGCCAATTAACATGGATAACTTCTATTCTTTTCCTTTTTTCCTTCAGATTTTCTATTTCATCGGTTTTGGGCTATTTACTCTGGAGTCTGTGCTGAGCATATGGGTTATTCAGGTATGACCTCGTTCCACAGTTTTATTCTTGTCATCTTAGTGAGCGTGAATGACATAGTACTACGCTGCAATCCCAAGCAAGTTTGGGTAGGCTACATGAAACCTCACTGATGTTCATTTCCTCGTTATCTAATTATGCAGCAAGTATACATGTATTTCCGCGGAAGTGGTCAAGCTGCAGAGATGAAACGCGAAGCTGCAAGAGGGGCCTTGAGGGCAGCAATATAATAGTGTGGTAACAGATATAAGATTTGGTCACTTCAGTCAGTCAGTCAAGCAGATATGCTTTGTTTTTCCATATATGTATATGTCTTCATTTTTACTACTCTTGACCACTATGGTTTTTAGGAAAATCATTATATTTCTGGTCAAAAAAACAATCTCTGTGCATGTAAATTCACCTTTGCCTTTTCTGTGTTTGGTCACAGAATTTTTACAGTAAATCATTTACAATGTCATACGTCTGGTAACGCGATGGGGGCGTAGCTGATTACATTATTTTTTTGTAGCGAAAAATCTAAGCGATTTGGTGCATGTTATTCAGAACAATTGTATACTGCTAATGTGTATATTACACTCCAAAGTTTGGTTTTAGTTCAAAACTACCAAAATCAGAAAAAAAAATTGCTAAAAAAAAATTTAGTTGCTATGCAACACAAAAGTTTCTACTGAACTTTTTTTTTTTAGGGAAAATGCACAAGCACCCCTTCAATCTATACCCGAAATTCCAGTGACACACTCATACTATACTAAGGTCTTATTACTCCCCTGAACTTATTATATAAGTAATTTTCTATACCTTTTTGGTCTATGTGGCACTATCTTGAAAAAAAGGTCAATCATCGTTAGACTCACAAGAAAGTGCCACGTAGGCCGAAAAAGGGGTAGAAAATTATTAATAAAATAAGTTTAGGGGTAATAGGACCTTAGTATAATATAAGTGTGTCTCTGAGATTTCGAGTATAGGTTGAGAAGGTACTTGTGCATTATCCCTTTTTTTTATAATATAGTTGGTTCAACAATACAATTGAGTGATGATAGAAGAATGTATTAACAGGCATGTGTAAAATTTATACATTAAGGTGCGTACGTTCCTACCACTGAGTCGAAGCAACTCTACGCTATTGAACTAGTAAAAGAAGCAAAAGAAGAAGTGAAATTTTTCGTAAAGTGAAGATATAAATAGTAAGATTTCATTTTATTTATTTGCTTCCAGAAAACTAGAGACGAACTCTAAAAAAAATATGATATAGACAGTCTATATT
This sequence comes from Solanum chilense, assembly GCA_032847665.1. Lineage (NCBI taxonomy): Eukaryota > Viridiplantae > Streptophyta > Magnoliopsida > Solanales > Solanaceae > Solanum > Solanum chilense. Next base: position 3,842,663 of record CM064972.1, read on the forward strand.
GATCTAAACATTATCGATACACGACACATTTAATTAATGTAAAATTGTAATATACCAATTGTTCTTTTGAAAGTGACATATCGCGTGAGTTGTCTGGTACTCTGGCCTACGAAGTGCACAACGAGAAACCGCGTTATTTTTTTTATAATTATTCGGTTTGAATTTATTTGTCAAATATTTTTTAATTTTTACTTATTATATTTTGGCGCACTAAGAAAAATATTTCTTTTTTGTATTGTATCCTTCATTTATTTGACACTAAATCAAGTGCTTTAAAAAAATATAATGCATAAAACAGTAAACTCAATATATCGACCATTATTTTTTTAATAAGTGTGTTACGATATTATGTGTGGGAATCTGAGTAGGTCAAACTATAAAAAAAAAATTACGATATGTTGTATTACTTTATATTTTTATAAAAGATAAATTCATAATAATTTTTTTTGTCATAGGAGTTAGATTTATCAATTCTGATTTACATTAAGACTTCTTCTAGAGAAGTAATATAATACACCATATCATATTTATTAATATTGAAATTTCAAAATTAAATTTTCTCTATTACTACATAAATAATCAACAATATTATGACCTGTCCACTTGCCAAGTCAATGCCCCCAAAATGAGTCTTTCATAATTTCAAAATTTAATCGAGTCTCAAATAAATTTAGAATTATCCAAATCACATAATTTTAAAAAAGAACATTCCTTAAAATCCATTAGGACCATAAATAACAAACATAATATAAGATGAATCAAGCATAAAAATACCACTTCCAAATAGATAAATATCTCATAATCAATTCTACTATACTATATATTTTATAATATTATATAATATAAGTACATAAACATAGTTGCATACATAAGTATTCCCACAAAACTCCATCAATCAACATCCAAAAGAAACTCCCAACATACAATAAATACTATATACTATATATTAATTAGTACTTACTTGGCTAGGCCATAATCAAACAACAAAACATACTCGGTGAAATCCTACTACCTCGTGGAAGTAGAGATACTGTTTCCGAAAGACTTATAAAGCCATAATCATATCCCTTTTTAACAATAAGCAAGACATTTCTTCTTGCAATCCATGATACATCCACCACCCCCACCCCCATATCCATACCCTTTTCCAGCCCCACTAGATGACTTGAAACACTTTGATGGACACTTTAATTTTTTACCAAAACATGGGCCTTTATCTTTGCAAACAATAGTGGGCCTTATGATTCCACCTTTACCATATCCTCCTTTTGGGCCTCCAAATCCACCACCATATCCTCCTCCAACTATAGGCCCAAAACCAGGGATATTGAATCCACCTACAGGCCCAAAACCAGGGATATTATTGTTGTCATCATTTTTAGTAGTAGCAAAAGTGAAAGTGATTGTGATGAACAAGAAAATTAAGATGAGAGCTATAGAGTTCTTCATATTTGACAAGAGGGAAAAATTGGTGTTTTTTTTCTTTTTTTTGAGTTTTTATTGAGAGGGAATAAGTTATATTTAAAGGCTTAAGTGGAGAGAGCATTTATAAGTGGATGGTTGTTGGATGGGGGTGTATGAGACATAGACAAGTAGGTTGGGTGCAATTATTACACTATACTATGTGATATCTATATAGTCCCACTATTGAGTGTTTCTTTTTTTAAAAAAAATTCGAGGTTTAATTAAATTTGGATTCATATACTGGTCGATTTTATTTTTGAATGATATAAAATTTTATTTTATATTTTATTTGAATAGCTCAAATGCAAAACGTCTAGTTGAGAATAAAAGAATTTCAACTATATATTGGCTCGTATCGATGTATTCTTGATTTCTAAGGAGATAGAATATTAAGTCTAGTGGATAAACGTGGTCATTAGATCAGAGTGTGATTAACAGTCTTTGAATTGTGATGTTTGTAGATGATCGTTCTTAATACTCAATTATTGGTTGACAGAAAATATTAGTGATTTTTTTCTTTTTGCCCTAGCTTTGATAGACAGAGTAACCTAGTACATGTTGCTAGCAAAAAATGACAAATATTTTATATAATTAATCGAAATATATGATATTGATTTAGACACTACCAGTACGGAAAAAAAAAATCTCAACCATCCAAAAACAACTCATATTAATATACTATATTCTAAGTTGTCAAGGATTCAACATGTCTATCCTATAGGTTATATGAATCAGTAGCTTTTTCCTAATTATTCTTAAAAAAAAAAAAAAGTAGAGATAATCATTATTGAAAATAGGGAAAATACCCAAGTACCCCCTCAACCTATGCCCGAAATCCCAGAGACACACTTATACTATACTAAGGTCCTGTTACCCCTGAACTTATTTTATATGTAATTTTCTACCCCTTTTTAGCCTACGTGGCACTAGTTCAAAAAAAAGTCAACCATCGTTGGGCCCACAAGATAGTGCCACGTAAGCTAAAAAGGGGTAAAAAATTATTAATAAAATAAGTTCAGGGGGGTAATAGGACCTTAGTATAGTATAAGTGTGTCTCTGAGATTTCGGGCATAGGTTGAGGGGGTACTTGAGCATTATCCCTTGAAAATATAAAAATAATGGAAAATCAATTAAAAAGAAGAATAATTATTAAAATCTGAAAAAAATTATTAATTTTGAACCATAAAAAGTGTCCATATTTCATTTAGATTGGACCATAATGAGTAACATGGTATCACTAATTGTCTCTTAAGAAATACTCAAACATAAACACATGCAGAGGGAGTAAATAATGGACTCTAATTAATTTGGGATTATGGTGGATTAAGAGAGTATTATTATATTTTCTCTCTTTTTATTTAATAATTATAGAAAATAGTATTCTAATAATCAAATTTAAAATTTTGAAGTATTACTAATAAATTAATTCAATAAAATGTACTTTTAATTGTTTTTTAAAAGAAAATATATCAAGTCAATAAGAATTAAATCTTACTCTCTCCGTCCGCTATTATTTGTCATGATTTCTGTTTTCAGAGTCAAACCATAAAAACTTTGACTAATATTTTAAGATGTATTTTTTCATCATATTAATATGCAAAATGTTGTAATTTATACTACTTTTCATATAGTTTTAAAATATTTAATTATTTTAAATTTCGAATTAATGTAATCTAATTTAACTTTAAAAATTAGTTAAATTTATTTTTGAAAAGCGTAATATGAAAAATAATTTCGGACGAAAAAGTATATTTTCAGGCTACTTTTGGAAGTACGCTCAATAAAATTAGCGTTAGTATTTATGAGCACAGCAATTCATAACTGAGCAGTGGACAGTAGTAAATTATTATTCACTAAATAAATATTTGACTGCACTTTAATTGTTTGCACATAATTAAAGATGCATTGAACGCTTGGAATAAATGTATTTATCTGGTAATTTTTTTTCGTTTATTTTTATTTGTTTAAATTATTTTTTTATGATTTTAATAATAATTTTGAAAATATATAACTAATGTTAAGAGTAATATATATATATAATTCTTAATATATTAAAAGTGACAAGTAAAAATAATTTTTTTTAAGTAAATGGATAAATAAAAACAAATAAAGAAGTATATTAAAATATATCTTTTTGTTCAATAGTAGTTGTTCGTTATTGACTTGACATAAGAATAAAGAAGCAATAAACGATAGGAGTAATTTTACTAAATCACCCTTATTAAATATAAGTTACTTAATGTTGAAAATGAATCAATATTTAATAGCAAGGATAAAAATAGACATCACATGATAATTTATTTAGTGATCTTATAAATTAAACAAATATTATCAAAATATTTTAAAATAATATAATAAACAATTAAAAATAAACGAAAGAAGTAACTAATTAGTGTACGATACATTTGATAGTAAGGTTGTTTGTTCTCAATAAATATTTATCATTTTTAATAAAATAGTGAAAGTAGTTCATTTTAGGGAAACTTACATAAATATACTATAATAAAAAAATATTTACCATTTATAGCAATAATATTTTTTTTTCATTTGATCACTTTTAATTCATTTATAATACAAGTTTAATACATATTACAAAGAATAATTTATTACTTACATATAATACAAATTTTAATAATAAATAATATATTTATCACACATTTTAATACATTTATAATACAATGTAACAATTTTTTAGCAAACAAACATGATATATTTCAGAAATAATTATAATTCATATATATTGCATGCATAATTCACTTTTAATACATATTACATATTTAACAAAACATTGCTATAAATGGTAATAAATAAAAAGTATCGCTAAAATCAGTAATTATTTTTTAAAATGTATTCATTTATGTAATTTTTCCTTCATTTTAACTATAGTAAAAATAGAAGGGAAAAGGGTCTAATATACCCCTCAACTTTGTCATTTAGAGCTGATATACCTCTCGTTATAAAAGTGGCTCATATATGCCCTTACCGTTATACAAACGGCTCACATATACCTTTGCCGTTACAAAATAACTCACATATACCCTTCATTTAACGGAAGTTAAAAAATTAGTTTTAAATTTATATTTGTTACTTCTAATTTTTTAAAAAAAAAAAAATTATTTAGGGGTATATATGATTCTTCTATCAAAGTTCAAGGTATATTTTAATTTTTTTTATACAAAAATTATTTTTTGACTTCTTTTATTATAATTATTTGAGTTTCTTATTCTTATTTTGTTTTTTTCTTTCATTCCTTAGTTTAAAGAAAAAAATTTAAACTAATTTTTTTTGTGTGTATTGTAATTTAATTTCGTCTTCGAAGAAAAAATTTGGTCATCTACAATAAGTTTTACAAGAATATTAGTGAAACATAAATAAATTTGATTATCAAAATAATAATTATAAATTAGTCATTGAAACAAAAAAAAGTCAAAAAAAATATGTTTGACGAGGATTAAATTTACTCATATGGGATTATATTTTTTAGAAAAAAATAATAAAAATTTAGATTAAAATTATTATTTTTTTCATTTCCGTTAGAGGAACAGGGTATGTGTGAGCCATTTGTTTACAAGTAGGGGTATATATGAGCCACTTTTATAACGAGAGGTATATCAGCTCTAAATGACAAAATTGAGGGGTATATCAAACCCTTTTCCCAAAATAGAATTATGAGTTGTGATACATAGACGAGAAAATATGGGGGCAAATGAATTTGTTAGGATGAAAGTGTAATATCAGGCTATAAAAGTTATGGTTATTACTAAGGTGTAATATTAATTTTTAAACAAAATTCATCAAAAAAGTTTGATTATAATAATTTCTTTTTTAATACGTTTAGATGTAGAATATTGCTCTTGAAAATTGAATCAACAATTTCATTTTAATATCAATTGATATTCTACACTATTTAAAATTTTGTAATTTAACTTTTTCACTTAATTGAAAAGAGTTTTACTAACATGTTTCAACAAAGAGGTAAAAGAAGTAAATTAAGAACAAAATATTATTTTACGTTATTCTATAACTCAGGTCGATTAGATTTTAATTTCTTTTTTATTGTGTAATGACAAGCGAGTAGCAATATATTATTAAGATTATGCTACTAAACATAATAATTTTTGTAGTAGATCAATAGTATAATTATTTTTTCTTCAACTTTTACTTATTTAACTTAAACTTTGTAGGACTATCTTTTTTTAAAATAATGATTAATATAAATATTTTTAATTATATTTATATTAATTGATATTTTTTTGTATTTTTATTTGTTATCTTGTATTTTTTAAAAGTTAATTTGACTAATTTTAAAAGTTAAATTAGATTATGTTTATTATATATTTTAAATAAAAAAAATTAGATATTTAAAAATTATATGAAAGTACTATAAATTGTAATTTTTTTGCATATTAATATGATGAAAAAATACATAATGAAAAACATTAGTCAAAACTTTTACTCCCTGTGTTCAATTTTATTTGTCATGTTGTGTTTTTCAAAACTCAGTTTGACTAATTTTTAAAATTAAATTAGATTATATTAATTTGATATTTTAAATTAAAAAAATTAGATATTCAAAAACTATATGAAAAATGCTATAAATTGTAATTTTTTATATATCAATATAATTAAAAAATACATATTAAAATATTAATTAAAATTCTTATAATTTAACTCTAAAAATAAAAAAAATAAAATGGACAAATGGAGTATGATTTAACTCAGTACAATTAGCAGTAATATTTATGAGCACAAAAATTCATTAAGCAGTGGGCATTATTAATGTTTGGTAAATGAATACTTGTCTGAAATTCAATTTGCACATTAAAGATACACCTATATTATACTCAATATTAATAAATAGGGGTAGTATAGTAAAATAGTCTTATAAATCATTGACTTTTCTTTAATGGGCTGCCAAATTTAAACGTGATAAATAATGATTAGGTGGAGTTGTTAGGATAGTAAGCACTCCTCACTTTGAACTCGAAGATTGCGAGTTCGAGTTATCAAGAGAGCAAAAAAGGTGGAAGCTTCTACGGGGAGAGTTAAAATAATATAACAAATAAAAGTGAAAAAGAGAGTATATTTTTTTATAGAAATCCATTATTAGCCAACACATTGGATCAAGGGTTAACGATTTCCATAAGTTAACAATCAAATTACCGATTAATATATGAGAAAATTACGCGGATAAATAAATTTATACTATTTAATTACTTATCATAGCTATAATTGTAATAATTACCACTCGCGACTAACATTATACATTAATTACGTTGGCCGACTTCAAGTTTGTATAATTAGTCATGTCTGTATATGTATAATTCGCCAGGATATACAAATAAATATATATAATATACAATTTTTTAGCCTATATACATATGCAATTCACCTCTCTCCCACCTCCGCCCTCTCTCGCTTACCTCTCTCCTCCCTCTATCGATCTCGCTCGCCTCTATCCTCCCTCTCCCAATCTCGCTTGCCATTTATACAAATGTATATGTATAATATACAGTTATATACAACTATATACATATACAATTCATCTCTTTTCCACTCTCTGCCCTCTTTCGCTCGCCTCTTTCGATATCACTCGCCTCTATCCTCTCTCTCCCAGTCTTGATCGTATCTCTCCTCCCTCTCCCAATCTCTCTTGCCATATATACAATTACATATGTATAATATACAATTATCTAACCAATATACATATACAATTCACCTTTCTCCCACTCTTTTCCCCCTCTCTCTCATCTCTCTCCCAATCTCGCTCGCCTCTCTCCTCCAAATAACATGTAGCTACAAATTGTAATTATCAAACTATAGCTATAGAGAGTAATTAATTATTTTTAAGTGGCTATATGTGAAAGTTTCCCTTAATATATTAGGAAAAATTCAGTAAATATATACTAGTTAATTATTTAATATAGTTATAGTTTGCCTTAATTACAATTTATGACCTATTTTTAGCTATAATTACGCAACTTGGCTTTTTAGTTTTGTAATTTGTGCTTTTGTAGAATTCACAATTTGTATAATATATTTTGTATAGCTTTTGTATTATTTGAATTTTGAATAATATAGTTTGTATAACTGTTTACACCTCTAATGTTAGTAATCGCATAATTTGTTATTTCGAGTTTAGACAAGAAAAATTGAATTATACAAATGCATTCCTGGATTATACAAATCCGATAGCTATACAAATCAATAAATTATACAAATAAAATAACTTAAATTATAGCTATAATCCATAAATATACAAACTATAATTATAGAATATAATTAAATTTCTTATAGTGACTATTTACAAAATTCCCTCATAATGTTATCCTAAGCGGTGAATGCAAATAAACATTTTGAGGCAAAAGGATTTAGAATGAAGTAATATTAATAGTTGTAGTATTGATGGCGGTGATAGATAAAAGAATAAAATCGGTTAATGCATTTTCAATTTATTTGATATAAAAATAGAAAATTTATTTCTGAACCAATATCTTGTTACTTATAAGTATTTTTTTCATTCTTAATCACAGATTTAAAGTATTCGAGAATGAGGCCAACATAGGTTTAGTTTTTAAACCATATTCAAAAGTTAAAAGATCAAATTTCGACTTTCTTTTGAAATAATTTACTAATAACAAGAGATGAATATACTAAACGCCTAACAAATAGGATTTTATATAGTACATGTTATCAAATTTAGATTTCTTTGCTTCTTTAATTTTCAAGATTGACACACAAGGAAACACTAAATCACCAAGTAGCCAACTAGTAGTGCATATAAGCATGACATTCATTTTTTTCTTTATTCTGACGTCGTATATTTATATTGGAATCTGATTAAATTCAAATTAACATCGGAAAATCTCATATTAGGAGGTAATTAATTAAGTACTTCCTAACAAAGATGATTCGAACGAAATACCTAATTTGACTAAGAATAAAAAAGTATTTACTACTCCACCACAACTTTTATTGATGCTGATAAGTAATAAAAGAGCAGGGCCGACCATGGACTTTAAGGATCATCCTATTTAATATCACTACTTTTATTTATATGGCTCCAACTGTATTACTATTTCTAGTTGTAAATGTGATGCTGAGTTTTTTTCTCAAAAACATTTATTACTAGTTTGACATTTTTTTTTTATTATGATACTTTAATGAATGTGCAAAGATATGACAATGTCAATAATAGGTTCAGATATTGCTAGGGTCAATTTGTCGACTTGGCTTACAAAGAAGCACTACATATTTAGATCACTTTATAAAAAGTCACATGCATGTCTAATATTTGAAAGTTTGAAGTTTCAATTGCATAATTGTCACGATCCAAAACGAGCCGCGAGTGGCACCCACACTTATCCTACTATGTGAGCGAACCAACCAATCTAAACCCCAACATTTCAAACAAAATACAATGCGGAAGACTTAAAACTCATTAACGAAATCAATTAAATAACTTCTAAAATTTATAACTCATTATCCCCAAAATCTGGAAGTCATCACCACAAGAACATCTATCCTCAAATTACTAAATCTAAGAGTATCTAAGAAGCTAAATAAATAAAAGCTAGTCCATGCCGGAAGTTCAAGGCATCAAGACATGAAGAGGAAGATCCAGTCCAAGCTAGAAGCATTAGCTCACCCTGAAATCTGGCTTGATGAAGACTGGCTAGAGTTGCGGTTGAGTTGAAGACGACGGTACATTTGCTGCACTCCACAATTAACAAAGAAAAACAAATACAAGTAGGGGTCAGTACAAGGCACAAGTACTGAGTAGGTATCATCGGCCAACTCAAAATAGAAAACAATATATATCAGATAATAACATAAAATCAACTAATATTCTTAACATGCGGCATTTACAATTACCATAACCCTTGGTCACAACACCAAGCACGTCAATGAGGACTCACGCCTCCCCATCATACTCATTTGGGAATTAGTTCTTTACAATTTAGTATATTATCATAATTGAAGATTCATTATCTTTATTCCTCTTGTGTCGGTACGTGACACTCCGCTCCACTACTACTATCCTGGTGTCGGAACGTGACACTCCGATCCATATACTATCCTGGTGTCGGAACGTGACACTCCGATCCATATACTATCCTAGTGCCGGAACGTGACACCCGATCCATATACTATCCTGGTGCCGGAACGTGACACCCGATCC